>JAFBJS010057749.1:93674-137945 GCA_016785265.1 Paraplagusia blochii
CAGTAGGGACGTGACCTGTGACGTCGGCGGGGCAACCTGAGGAACTGAGGGAAAATCATGATAGATGTCCAGACAGGAACTGTGAAACATAATGGACCACCTTTTTTTAGTGGTTGTTATGATAGCGTTTTACCTGATCTTTATGGACCAGAACATAAAATAAAGGTCAAGAAATTTCCCAGGGATGAAAGTACCTCCAACTCATCCAAATTTGTCCATTCACTCCCTCTGTAAAGGCGATTTCATGGTTGACGAGTCAGTCTCTTGTTGGATTTGGCGTAACCTCAGATGTTGGCCCATATTCATCTTCCATATTCATGCGAGTTGCTGAAACTTAGGTGGAGGTCAGAGAGAAGACAGAATGCTGATGAGGAAACACGCTGTAGTGGATTTTCCACTGTTTTGCTGCATGGTCTCTGCTAATGCTGTTATGAAAGAGCGGGCAGTCTGCCCATGCAGCCCTGATGGGGAGGAAGACTAAAGGGGAGGAAGCCACCCCACGCTCCCTTTGTCTCGTTCCATGCCACTTCCAAAACTCAATTGTCTGCCTTCTGCCAGAGACCGCAGTCTGCGGAGACGCTCAGTGCAGCTGTCTACACTTAGAGAAAAGGACGAGGAAAAAAGAAAGAGAAGATGACAAATAAAGATGGAGGTGGGTTGAAATACATGGAGGGGGAACAAATGAGATATTACCCATCATCCCTGGTATTTCAGTCTGTGTTTCATCTCTAGGAAGAGGCATCTATAAATATGACATATGTTCAAGTTCAGTTCTATATATTGAAGTATGTCATTATCAGACTAAACTTGAAATCACATGCCTTGATTGAACACATGCTTTTTTTATATATATACCAAAGGGAAGTTGTATGTGCGACACTCTTAATGCGACTTTTTTCTTTTCATTATATTTAAAAAAAAATTACAAATCTGCTGTATATGGAAAAAAAAAAAGCAGTGGTGTGTTATTCTACGGCAACACACTTGTCAATGAGCATCAAGGAGCTGTTTGCTGATGGGCCGGCTGTCTCGTAAGTAATCACGCCAATCTGCTTTAGCAGAAAATGGCCATACACGGCGTTTCAAACATTGATGGAAATGTCTAATTTCAACTTCATGGTTCCTTGAGAAGGCAAAGCAAATCAGCAAATGCTCAGAAATTTGACAGAGGGAAGCGTGTAAATTCAATGACAACTAGTTGGATTCGCTGAGGCGAGTGCCAACACTTTGCATTAAGTTGCACCTAACACTAATTGGATGCTACCTGGCTCGACATCACTGGCGTTGCTGAACAGGATGCAGATCCGGATTCTGACAAACAGCAGGCTCTGTGGTGTTGCTGGCTGATTGCACTTAGGAAAGGGAAAACTGGAGCAATGACGAGAAAAAAAAGGAAAAAAAAGAAACGCTCTCTTCTCTTCTCTTGCACAAGCCCTCAGCCTTGTTGGCACAGCTCTAGCTTTTTGATTTTTCTTAATGTCCCTGAAATTGATTTTCAGCCATGATTGCATTGCCTCTTTGAGGATAATCAAAGATTTTGTATAATTGCTGCAGTATGCTCAACTGTAATAACACGAATAGTGGCTACTTCCCCTTTCTGTCATCTGTAGAATAATTTTAGCATCGCACTAGAGAATGACTTAACAACATACCTCTCAAATGGTTCCCAGTTGTAAAGATGACAACATTTATAGTATTGGATGAAAAGTCTTTCCCTGGTTTGATCAAGACAAAAATCCCTTGGAGACAAAAGCTTTGAAAATAGCCTGATGTTGTCACACAGAGAGTATTATTTTGGTAGTTGATATTAAATTACTTCTTAATCCTTTTTTTGGCATTAGTTTAAAGGCAAAATACCAAAGACTAAATAAAAACTTACTTCTAACAAGATGTGTTTTGTACTGAGTTTAAATTAGAATGATGATGTTTTCTGAAACTGGCTGAGTTATAGAAAGAAAAATCAATATTGGTTCCTGGTTGCGGAGTGAAAGTGCAGGACAAAAGCACAAGTGTTCTTTTTAATAGTCACATAGATAGGTAGATAGATAGGTAGGTAGGTAGGTAGGTAGATAGATCGATCGATCCCTCGGGAGTATCCTTTGTGTTATTATGCAAAGTAATCAGTGGGTAACTTTGAGTGGATCAGCTTTCAGTGGGGTCGGACCTCATTGGTAACTTGGCAGTTGGTGGATTCGAACCTTGAGCCCTCCGGACCCCAGTCCGCATCCTTAACCACTAGGCCACCATTGCTCCTAAGTCAGTAACATTGTCAGCTATTTCTTTTTTGGTTCATCTTTCATTCATTCATTCATCTTCATCTGCTCATCCCGGACCAGGTCTCAGGGGAAGCAATCTCCATTACTGACACCCAAATCACACTGAACCCCACTGTGAGCATACCTCTGGGTGGTGAGCCTACTGAAAGTAATGTGGGTTGAAATCATGCTTTTTTTTTGGTTTATAACGTCTGCAATCATTTTCTGATCATCTTGGCCTTGATCATTGGTCTGGCGGCAGTGGTGGCCTAGTGGTAAAGGAAGCAGATTTGGGTCCTCAAGGACCCCCGTTCAAACCCCCTACCGCCAAGTTACTGCTGAGGTGCACTGAGCATGGTATCGTTGTGGTGTAAATCACAACATCACAATGACAAAAAAAGGAATTTAGTCTCAATTTATTCCAGGTATTTCTTAAAATAGTATGAGGAAGGATTCACTATATAAAATTGAATATTGTTGATAACTATCTGTTTATGTCTTAATTGTCCAATAGAATTCTTGTCAGATTCTGCTATCACATCGTTACTCAGCCATTCAGGAAATATCTCTAATATCCAGGCCATAGAAAACGTGAACCATTCACGATCCAGACGTCTATCCCACTCCCATCCGCACATGATTAACACATACCAGATGTATGTCGTCTTCCACTGAAGAAGACCAAGAAGGTGGTAATTGAGATTTATGATTGGACCGAGCGGGAAACCCTGACATTATAATTCAAGGACATATTCAGCTGTGTCTGTTACACTTCTACGTTGACAAGACATTACCGCTCTGTAACATTTTTCCTGGCATAATCTCGCCGTCATTGATTTAACAACATCCGAGGGAAGCTGGGTGGTGCCGTGTCTTCCGGCTGCCTTGTGTTAAAGAAAACAAAAAGACATCCGTGTCCCAGCACCACCCTTTTCTGCCACATTGAACGATGGTCCCTCGTTTAAAGGCGGCGGTGTAACCACTGTTACAGCGGAGAAGTAGATTGATTAGAGGCCGTCAGAAGATTAATAAGCCACGCCGGGCAGTTATGACATACATTGTTTCACACATGCCCTGTAGAGGTGTGCCTCCCAAAATGCATCATTGTGTAAAATATTGACCTAAAGCATATCATCACTCTTTTTGCCCCTGTGCCTGCTTTACTCTCAGGAGGAGTCTCCTAAACAGTAATAACCTGCCCTCCCTCACCTTTTTTTGATTTTTTTTTTTTATTTTTTCTGTAAAAAGCACATTTAAATAGAATGTATTTTTAATGCCTCTTAGTTTTAGAGCATGGACCTGAATCTCTGTCATGTGCACGGAGAATCAGCCGCACTAAAAGCAAGTGGAGGCCACATTGTCTGGTGCCAACACTTAATAAAAGTGTCTGTCTCCCTTCTAGCCATGAGAAATCTGTCCCTGACAACAGAGCCAGACAAATGAGAGACCTCTGGCAGCATCGTGAAAGGCTGGAGGTTGGAGCCGAAAGCAACCTTGAGGAATACATTGCACTGACCTCAGTTACTCTTTTGGATTTTTTTTCTCTTTTTTTTTTTTCAACAGACCTTAATTGTTGTTATTGTTTTATTGTTTTTTTTTTTTTAAGTTTGCATTAGAATTTATAACCAAACTGAAACTTTTTAGTTTTTTTTTTACTTTACCCATTTTCATTGGCAACCGTGTGAAAATCTAGCTGACGCAGTGATTTCAATTCATTGGTTATCGTTTAGTTCCATCGTCTCCTTTATAAACTTACTTGATGCATACACTCTGCTGTCCAAGGTGTAGGGGAAGCAGGCCCTTGATGGTGTTTTCTCTAAAGCTATTGTCTTTTCAGCGTAGCTTATCACGCCACATCTGCCTCAGAAGCAAAGTCTTGGGTTCAAGTCCCAGAGGAACCACAAGTTTACTTTAGAAATAAGCATCTGATACATACTTTAATGTAAATGTATCCTGCACACAAAATGCTGGGTGTGTTTGACTGTCTTGCCTGTGGACAATGATGGCAATTGACTTAAATAGTACCTTTATTTTGCAATGATAAACAGAGTTTAGTCTCAATACGATGGAGAGTCTAATGCAGGGGTCACCAATCCTAAATTAGGATAAAGTTCAGCAATAATGGTCAAAATGAACCTGCAGAAGGAACAGTTTATGTATTTAATGCACGTCAACATTGGCATTATTTCACAGTTAATGTATTGACCACTACTTTTTGCCGTCTTTATAGGAAAATGTCACGTCTGAGTAAAGGGATAAAGTGTTTGCCAATTAATCAAATTGGAATGGCTTGATCTTATCTGCAATTAGCCTTCATGAGAGATTTTCCACCCTTGTTTTTTGTCTCAGTAGCTTCAGGCACCGCTTTGTTCCCCCTTTTTTTTTTTTTCTATTTAATTTTCTGCCAACCTGTTTTTTTTATTTTTTTAGTTCTGCGGTTGCACAAAGTGCCTTTTGACCTTGATGATTACAGGAAAGTAAGTGAATTGAAAAGGCCCTGATACCCAGAATTCAGTGGAGGGGAGCGGCAAGGTTATTCATCTTCCTACGTTGGTTACGGTTTCAGTTTTGCAGTGGTCAGATTTTAGATCCCACTTTACTGTTTTCATTATCTTAAGAAGGCAGAGGAGAACCTTTTAGTCGCTGACCTTATAAACTTCCATTTCCACTTTAGTATGCCTGCACTAGGACACACACACGTCATCAACAGCCTACTGTACACAGGCACAGTTTCTGCCTTAAGCTTGACCACTAGTTATGAGACGTTTGTTAATATTTTATTCAGATTAAGGAAGGATGTTGTTGTTCAAGTTTTTTTATGGGACATTTTTCCTGTGTATTTTACCCGTCAAGGTAGTGAGCAGGGGACAGTCGGCTGAGCCAGTGCCTGAGGATGATACCATGCTCAGGACACAGCAGCGTAACGTGGCGGTAGGGGGATTTGAACCGGGGGCCTTGTGTATCCAAGTCCGAGATTGACATTTGTCGGGTGGATTTTATTTCACCATTGAGCAAGTAGTGTATGTCAGTATTTGTTGGGAAATTAGTGTGTTTCTATATTGAGCCCAAAGCGCCTTAAAATAGTTGCTTGAAATTAAATATCTTTCGTGAGAAAGTCCAAAACTCTGGCATTTACTTTACTTTTTGCCACATTTTTTTTTTTTTTTTGTTTTGTTTTCTCTTTCTCTCCTGTTCACAAGCCAACATACACACACTGTAGTCATTTCAACTAAAATATGGAGCTAATGATGTTCTCAACGGATGAATGGCTGAGTGATTCTGTGGTTGGCTGTGTGGCCGTGTTCACCTCGGGGTCACTCATTTATGCAGGGTCTGCTGTGTGGTGTTCAAGAGGAGACAAAACATGGCAAATGGCACGCCATCAGACTCATGCTTTCCCCCCCGTAACACAGAACAAACCATTAGACTCATGACTGCCTCCTACACCTGCTGCCGTTGTACCTGTACACACATCTCTATGATTGTGTTAATGGACAACTGAATGTCCTTTGTGTCCCCTCATCTCTGTCTGTTGACAGTCTGTGTGACCTAAACTGCACTGCTCCTATAGATCTTAGCATTAGTTTGGACATTTCGTTATTTTATTTTTATTTTTTTCCTTTTTAAGTCCCCTTACTGTAACCGTCTCAAACGGTCACCAGGGTTGTGTCCTGGAAAAAGTTAATATTTTTCGAAAAATGTCATCTAGATATTTGGACTGACCTAAAGCAAGATCATCATCATAGAGTTTAGTTCTGAATTATTTTCATCTGCCTTTCTAATACCAGTCACTGGGCAGTAGTCTCCGTAACTGGCACCCAAATCACATACTGTGATCCTCCCATACTGTGAGTCCATGGCAGCTGGTGGATGGTGAAAATTACCCATCAAGTGGCAAACCAAACATTTTGCATAATTAAAAAAGCCTCTTAGAATACATAAGTATCCAATACATACCTCTTAGAATACATGAGTATGAGTATCCAGTATCCAACTAAGGCATTGGACCAAATCTTGTCCGAAGTGTTATTTTTAGAACCCAATAGTATACAGTCCCTATACACCTGTATTATTTATAGTATTGACAATGTATTTGTTATATCTTGGTAAATTTAGTTTTGTTTTATGTTGTTGGCCCGAGAAAAAAAAGAATAAAAAGTAACCGGAGATACAAGAGAGAATAGACATACATATCTAGAGAGCTATGGTGAAGGAAAAGGTTGGTCTTGAGACCAGCCATGATGTATGGATTAAATACTTCAGCAATGGGCAGAAGACAAGGGACAGAGCTGGAGGTGGAGGAGTTAAAGATGCTGAGATTCTTCTTAGGAGAGACAAGGATGGACAGGGTCAGGAATGAGGTGATTAGAGGGACAACACAGACAGGAAGGTTTGGAGGGAAAGTTACAGAAGCCAGATTGAGATGGTTTGGACATGTTCAGAGGAGGGACAGTGGATACATTGGTAGAAGAATGATCCTAGAGCTACCAGGTAGGAGACAAAGAGGAGATTGATGGATGCAGTGAGAGAGGACATGGAGGTAGTTGGAGTTAAAGCAGAAGATACAAGGAAATGATGGTTTGCTGTAGTAACCCCTAGAAGTGGGACAAGTAGAAATAAAATAAAAGAAGATAACTGGACAAAATATGAATAATTGACGTAATATTCCCATTAAGTAAGTGTAAAACATGACTTTATCCCAGTTTTCAGCTTTGAACTATAAATAGTGAATTTGTATTTGGCACTCCTGCCTGATAGGTGTGTGCTTGGGGCTGACCTGCCTGCAGTCCAGATCCAGAACCACTTTTTTTTTTAAAGCAATCCATATCAAGTTTGTTATGTTAAAATCCAATTAGCAATGAGGAGTAATGCGCCTCTGCTCAGCATCTGTCACCTCAGACCCTGTGTGGGGTTTTCTTTCTGTGATCCATTCTTTCATAATTATCCATGATGAACTCCTCTGCAGTCAGACCACAAACCCACATGTTGGGGGAGAAAGTCTGCAAAAGCCACACACACATACGCACAAATACAAGTCTACAAGGATTCATCGACACACACATAATCACACACACCAAGTCGCAGTGAGACTCTCACATGGCTCTTGCATTTTGCAGGCGGCGGATGTAGGCTATAATCCTGGCTTTCACACTGACACTCAGCAGAGTTTAGCAGACTTCAGTAGTTCCTGTCGTGACCAGCACTTTCCTCTTTCCATACTTAGTTCCTTAAAGTCCCTGTGACAAAGAACATGCAGATACTTTACCGTGTCAGAATCTGCTCCAGATCCATGCATTGGAACGACTTTTGACCAGTGAAGGCCCTAAAGCAGGTTTCAAGGTTTCTCTCTCTGTTTTATTTTTACCTCTTCACTCTTTAAATCCTAATTACCCATACATGCATATGCATTTTCAGATAATTGTGTTTTTGTAACATATTTTGCAACAATTTTGGGCAGAAACATGGAAAACAATACCCTACTTTTGAGTTCAAAGAAATTGTAACCACATTATTCTTCTGCCATGATTCCTTACAAGGATTCTTGGATCTTCCATTTTGCTGTGTTTTATCTAGTCTGATGCCAGCAGAACAGGGGCAAGGGATGACAACGGAGCGGTGTACGGTGCAAGACTGAAGGCTGTACAAGCAGGATAAAGGAGCGAAAAACCAGGGGTGTGTGGGGGTTTCATTAGCATAATAGCTGGATGCCCAGAACCTTTCTAGAGTGGCATGTTTACGGCACCACGCTTGGCAAGAGCACACTCATTTTATGGGGTTTATTAAGGAGACAAGGGGAGGCACAAGCGGGATTTTGGGTTATTGTCGATGTATGTGTGTCTACGTGTGTTCTCGCGTTTGCTTTTATGTGCGATCGGCTGTTGTGTTTGCCTGTGTGCGGTCTGAGGCGGGGGGGTTGTACTCGGTTTCGGCGGTTGTGTTGGCGGCATCTAGCCCTAACTACTTTTACATGTTTGTATTTTGGCTTAAGTGCCCTTTAAAAGCAATGAAATAGAAAGTGCATTCATAAGCCAATCCTGCAGAATAATCCCATTTCAGGCGAGCAGAGAATGGCGCTCTTTGTTGTGCTCTGGCTCCTTTCATCTCTCTGAGGTCATTTTCACAGAGCAAACAGGGAGACTCATTATCAACCTGCACCTGAGAGGTCAGAACCTGAACCCACTCCTCCCACCCACCAGCCCCCACAGCCTTGCCTCCGCTCGCTACTACCCCTGGTCCGCATTCGGGTTTATTAGCGCAGAACATCTTTTCCAGTGACTGAGCTTGCCCTTATTGTCTGCAGCGGTCAGGGTCAAGTCAAGGGCGCTCAGCCTAGATTGGAATCATTTGTCACATGGTCTCAGACTAGAGCTGATTTCAGCAGAGGCCCGGTGAGAAACACAGCGGTTCCAGCAGCACCTCTGACACGGGGAGGTAGTGGCGAGCGGCTACTGGACTACGCAGATGGCCTCTACATATTACACTGCACCTGCTTGCCAACAAAAGAACCCCCTCCTTTTATTTCCTTTTTTTTTTTCCCCACTTTTAAATTAAGGCCAATGACAGGGGAGACTGGCTTCAGAACCCGCTCTCTAGGTTGTCAGGACATGTACCTCCCCAGCGTTGTGCCATTTCTGGGACCTTTGTCTCCCGTTGACAGTCCAGAATTGCCTGGTGTGTGACTGTGATAATGACTCCACCGTTTATGTCCACAAGGGGGAAAAAAATCTGCAAGGGACTCGTATTCTGTAAATGGTGCTAGCCATGCTAACTGTGGAAGTTTGGTCTGGGAGCCGGGATTTTTTTTTTTTTTTTTCCTTTGTTAACACCTTCCACCTTTACGGTCAGCAAGAACTTGCATGAACAATGGAGCATGCTGAGGTAGCATGTGGAAAATGGCTTTAACACTCTATATAGAACGGCTTATTGCTTTGGTCAATGGGACTGCAGTGAAGGTGACGTGTCCTGCCACGTGGGAAGGTTAGACATGTCCAAAGGCCACAGTGACTGATAGACCCTACTTATGAGATCAGTAATATGTTAGCATGGTATGGGGACAGTATAACTGAGTGGCAGGCAGAGTTATAAGGGTTACGTATGTCACACTTTTTGCCAATAAACCACAGATTAGTCCATACTTCTTAGATTTCTTTTTACATCTAATGTTATTCCACACCTGGCACAAATGCATGTCAAGGTGACACTAAAACTGCTACACCATGAAAAAGTGCGAAATAACAGATATTAATCGAGCCCTGAATCAAATATACAATCTGCTTTTTTAGCAAACTGCAGGAGAGAACCACAGTGGAAACGGTGGAGAAAAAAAACAAGGAGAAATGAAAGATTGAGCGTCGGACCATTTTAACTTGTTTTCCCTCAGCGAGGGCAAGTGTGGAGGTGAAGGTCAGAGAGAGAGTAAGCACACAGCTCATAAACAGCACAGCTGGAGGAATCATTGAAATATAGCCCTTTGTTTTCTTGGGGCTGTAATTGGCCCTGGAGCCTTCCTCCCCTTCCCGCTCTCTCTCCTTCTCTGCACGTGTTTTGCAGCAGCATGATGCAGTTTAGAGACATGAGATTGTAAAGGCTAATGACTTTGGGGTGAGAGGGCGCACCTGCGGTCACGGAAACAATGCACAATACAATAAATACTGAAAAACATAAACAAACATATGGGGAAATAACCGTCGTAGCCGTACAATTCCTCTGCCCCCATGTTGGTTTATTGGTGAGCGGAACAGTGATTAATACGGTAATAATATTGTTGCATTTGCTCGTTCTTTCTATGGCCAAGTAATGTTATTTAGGATTTATTTTTTTTCTATTTTCAAAATTGAAATTGATCGGAGGTCAGCAGCAGGTTGTGTCCAAAACACAGTGAGAGAAGCAAAGAACACACACTTATTTCAGATCTGCCAACGGTTTTATTTGAAATTCCCTTCTCCCACCAAACAATATATTTTTTGCACAAATCCACCAATATATGAAGCAGGAAGTTATTTGTTTCCTAATTTGTTTTGCAATTGCTTCAAGCTGTCTTTACATCAGCAGATATTTTTTTCCTTCTCAATAATAAAAAAAGAAGAAAAATCAGAAGAAAACAATAGTTGGAACTACTTGACCCAAGTCCAGAAAATCACTATTTTTTTGGAAACTGTTCCAAGTACAAAATGAAATGCACTTGTTGCAAGTTTATTTTCTTCAAATTGACTGTGTTGGTACGACCTCTTGAGGAATTAGCTCTGGAAGACAACTGCCGCTCCTTTTTCCACGGGGGGCCTGAGATCTTGGAGCTAAGAGCAGGAAAAACAGTATCAGATCCAGCCTCAGATAGCGGGGCTTTGGCGTATAATTACCATGTTAACCCAGATGATTCTCTCTGATCTCTGCAAACATCAGGGCGCAGGCCCCGCCAGACTGGCTTCGGCACGGATCTGTCACACCGCACTGTGGGACACTGGATGCACGTTAGAAAGCTATCAGTAAGACTTTTGGTGTGATCTGCATGCATGCTTTATTTCAAACCCCCCTTGTGCTTTTTTTTTTTTTTTTTTGTGCTCACAGTAAGTGCAGGCTCCTATGTTTTCAAATCCCAGAAATGTAAATGATGAAAAATGGAAAACTGGATGCACGTTAGAAAGCTATCAGTAAGACTTTTGGTGTGATCTGCATATGCTTTATTTCAAAACCCCCTTGTGCTTTTTTTTTTTTTTTTTGTGCTCACAGTAAGTGCAGGCTCCTATGTTTTCAAATCCCAGAAATGTAAATGATGAAAAATGGAAAAAAAAAAAGGGAAAGATTCTGAAAAATCAGTTTGAATGTTTTTTGTTTTAAATTTATGCGATGCATGCATTAAGAAATATCTCCAGTATGAGGGAATAAATACATTTGGATGCAGTTATTCCTGAAAATGATCTGGTTTTGTCCCAATTCCTCAGATTTTTCAGATTCTGGTATTTAACACCTAAACCTCTTTTAATCTGAGCCACACCAAATAGGGATATATGAGATCTGAGACCTTTCATTGAATTTCATCCCCCTGAATGTGAGTAGTGATTCTGTCTTTGGTAGCTGGCTCCCTAAGCCTTATTGATCTGTGGGCGTTTTTCTTTCCTTCCCCATTCTCCAAAGTCACTAAGCTTGCATCAATTCATCTTAATCTGTTTGCTCCTTAAACCCGGAACAAGGCATGTCTTGTTCCTGGTTGTAGGAGTCCCTCGGCTGGTTTCCCTCCCATCCTTCCTCGATGGGCTTCTCCTGGGTGGCAACAAGAGGCTTTTCATATCGAATCAAGTGTTATTGAGTTTCCCCACACACCTCTTAGATTCCCCCTCTTCTGCCTTCTCTCCATCTCCTTTCCCCCCCTCTCTTCCATCCACTTTTAACAAAGCATTCCTTTAATGACTGAAGGATTACGGGCCAACCTTTTGCAGCCAGTCTGTGGACTAGCCTGTAATCTGACCTCATTACATCCCCTGTGACAAGCTCCCAGGTCAACACTGAGTGACTACACCTTATCCTCCTGTGAAGCCAGGCTGCACACAAGCCCCTGACACTCACTTAGCCCAGCCAGGCGTTCATGGCACCATTTCCTCACTGCCATACCTGTCCAACAAAGCATAGGATACCTTGATCCGGTACCTTTACCTCAGGTTGTCCTCGTTTACACTGCACCCAAGATGAATGGTCGTTTGTTGAGATGGATGAAAACACAGTTGTGTGTGTCTAGGCATGACAGTGGAAGTGATAAATGTGTAAAGAGCCATGTTTTTTTTTTTTTTTTTTTTCCCTCTGACTCCTTAATTTCTCACATTGGATTGGTGAACCAATCTGGTACTGTGTGTTGGGCCTTTTGTAGTAGGATGAACAATAATTCAATGTATTAGTTCTAGGAGTTATTACCTTAGTGTGCCACGCTTTCACCTTTATTTAAGGTGGCAAGACTTTTTTGTGCACCTATTTGCACAAAATGTGTGGGTTATGAAAATGTCAGTGTCTGAGCCTGCACATCACATCCTCATCTCATCCATTTTTAGGTAATAAAATACAAATAAACAATTTATACAGTAAAAATATGTCTAAGTCTTTATTTATAAAGTCTTGATGACATGAGGTTTCTGACAGAGTATAGCTTTGTAAAGTTGCATTTGTTGAGATGATAAAAAAAAAGCCTTTCTGTCTAAACCCACCACCCTAATATTCTGAAAAAACACTTGCAAAAAAGCTAAAATGACAACATAGAGAACTACGCTGCCTTATCAACCTTTAAAATATTTGCTAATATATTTGCTTTGTTTGCTTATAAGTGAAACTGCTTACATTAACATGTAAAGTAATAGATGGGACACAGAGACAGGTCATATCTGTGACACCAGTGATGTATGACTTCCTCTCTGTATGGCAAACTGAAATTTTTTGATGTATTAACTGACAATAATTTTCTTACGTAGTACATGTGAATGTCTCTCCATCATGGTAGTACAACAGCTTTAAAGTCACGTGCATTCAGCAGCATGTTATTCAATCTTTATCTTTAGCCAGGGGTGGCGCTTCAGGACAGGCAAGCTCGGCATTTTCTTGGGGCCCCGACCAAAAAAAAAAAAAACCTTTTCTTTTTTTTTTTTTGTCGTATACAGTGGAAGCTGCCTGGAGCTCCTGATAAACCATAACGTACAGTTGCATCTTCTGCTCCGATCTCGGCCCCCGTGTCCAATTTTAGGACCAATTGTGGCCTGCTAGTCAAAAAGTTTGTCCATGCCTGGTTTATTATGGGACTATGGTATTTTGGGAAAAAGCGCCTTATTTATATAACATGTGATAGACAACAATGTAGTTGTTATCATACACCACAAACTTTCAGTACAAGTATCTCAGTTCCTCATTTCTGAGACAGAAGGAGGCAGAGCTGGAGGTGTCAGAGAATAAGAATGCTTAGATTGTTTTAAGGCTTGACTGGGATGGACATGAGGTTTGGAGAAAAAGCTAGAGATGCCAGATTGAGATGGTTTGGACATGTTCAGGGAGGGACAGTGGATACATTGGTAGAAGAATGATCCTAGAAATGGGGATACCAGGTAGGAGACAAAGAGGAGATTGATGGATGCAGTGAGGGACAAGGGACAAGCCGAAAGGAAAAGAAGATGTCATCACCTCATTTACCAGTGTTTCTGTGGTATTTTTTTTTATATTTATTTTATTGTTTAATCCATGCACTTAGGTTTGGGTTTTAGGTTTTTCCTCTTTACCAAACACCCATGTGCATGCATGTTTATATGACCGTTGGTCATGGGTTATATGACTCTTTTACAGTGTCTGGATATTCATGATTATCACCTCAGTTTTCCTGCTTTCATCCTCCTTGAACGCTCCTGCAGGCCACCCTCCTCACGCCGCTGTTGCTTCTTCTCCGTCTAACTCCGTCCTGTCTTTTCCCTCTGCATGTGTCCCTTCATCCCACCAGCATTTGAAGGGCAGGTGTTGACAGGGAGCTGGCATGTTGTCAGTCCTACTATGCAGGCTTTTGGGGTTGCAGTGCACTGAGGAGGATGAGGGAGGCCAAGGCAGGTCCATTACATCACCCCCTTCAAGACTGATTGGGCTCAGGACGGGGATTCGTGCCTGCTCATGAGCTGTTGGCCCGGCCCGGCCCATATGCCTTTAATACAGGAACAGATGTGTAGCACAGACTCTGAGCTCTCGCCCCAACCCCCCCCCACCCCCTTATTTCCTCGCTCTGCCCTCCACACTGACTGGAGCCAGGCCTGTTGTCCTGGGCCATGCTTAGCTGGCTGCTAGGCTAGGATTAATGGGAAGTAACTGGCACAGTAAGATAAGGTCGGACAGACATGATTTTTATTTCAGATGGCCTTCCTCCAGAGCTTTCTTTGTTTTGATCTGCTCGGAAAATGGAGGGAGCAGAGTGAAAGTGAAAGAGGTGATGACAGGAAAATGAATTGTTGGCAGATGATACTGAAATCATTCATCATCAAGGCTTTCGGGACACGGTTTCTTTTTACAAACAGACCAAAAGGACGCTAACAGGTGTAGAGAAATGTGTCAGTCGGTATCTCATCACTCATTAACAGATCTGTATTTATTTTTATAGACAGCCATTGAAAACTATGCTGTATTGGCCTGAAGAATGGTACCGTTGAACATTACTTTATGGTTCATCTATTCCAGCAAAAAATATTAATGACCCGTAAGTACTCTGTCAGTCTAGAGTGGGGAGCAGGTGGAAGACGCACTTTCATGGACCTGAACCATGGCCTTTCATGGATGAAGATGGCACCATATGGATGGAGAACTTTGCACAAGGGCAAAAGAAATTGAGAAAGGGTGACCCTTTCCGCAAAGGTGAAATTGGTGGACGTGTAACCGAATAGGAAGGAAAAAGATTGTCAAAAAGGCTGAGAAAGAGAGAAGTATTTTGGCAGATGAGTGAAAACGAATCAGCGGGGATAGAGTCCTATCTCCTCAATAGCATCCATGTCCTGTCTTTCCTGTCTGTGCCAGAGCTGCACAGGAACAGCCAATCAGGTCCTAAGGTCTCTGGCAGCTACTTCTTGGAGAGGGATTACCGACCCCTCCTATTGGGCGGGACAAGGCCTCCTGGTCTGAATTCATCAGCGACATGGCCTACGAGATGTAGGAAGCAGGTTAATAGACACTCATCAGACATCTGCCGCTGAGTTGGCGTCCAATAATCTTCTCCCTGGATGTGCTGCCAACAATTGGTGACCACATTTTTCCCCTAAACCTTTCAATTGCCCTCCCTAACACACTCCCTCCCTCCCTTCCTTCCTCCTCCACTCTCCTCTTCCTCTCTCAGCCTCTCTTCCGATTATAGTGTTCAACCCAGACGGACAGGTGTGAGATTGGGTAAACAGGAATGTATGAGCGCAGATTTTCAACCTTTACTCCCCATCATACTCCACCACCTTTCATGCTCTTCCGATGGAAGACTTTTTAATTTAGGGGGTTAGTTCCTGATGAAGTCCAGTGACAGATTTGAGGACTGTATGAGAAAATGACCGCTGTCATGTACGACCCGGCGGTAATCCTGCAAAACATCTGCTCACCTTCTCTGGGCAATCTCTTCTTCTACCACAAAAAAACAAAAACAAACAAAAAAAACATGTTTTTTTTCCTGTTTTTTGCCCTTTTTGAAAGTATGGTTGTTAGGATAGTTCTGTGATCTCTTAACACTTGTCATATAACCTCACTCCCCACAAAAAAAAACCTGCTAATTTCTCACCTCTGCTGCAGTTTTTCCTTCATTTACTGCATTATAAAACCCTCTCTAGACTAACTCAATGATTTAATTCCTTTAAATAAATGATTTTGTATCAGTTAATAAGTGCACCTTTTTTTTTTTCTTTTTTTTTTTTTTTGGCGACCTGGCCTTAAATGTTCCCTACAGCCCTTATTACCCAAAATAACTTAGTTCTCCTATTGACTTTTTTCAGTATTCAAGGTTAGTATTACACTCCGGGGCATATAACTGCTCTCCTAATGATTGCAACCACATAACTCAAGTGAAAATCATGTGGCTCCTCTCTTATTGACTGTTTTCTCAACCAGGTTGAGAGGGCAAGTAGAGAGTGAAGCTCCCTCTCTGCCAGGTTATTTATGACTTTTCTTCCCCAAAGTTATTTTTCTTTCGGTGATTGCAGAGTGGTGTGTTAAATCCGACGTGTCGGGAGATTACTCAGCTGGCCGTCAAGTGCACATGGTCAATTTGCCATGATGAGAGCAACTGGATCACACATCCCCCTGGAATCTCGTTGCGGAATCTCTGGGGGGAAACTCCCCGTGCGCACACACAGACATACACAAGGAGGACGCCAATGTGGTAGTCATTTGGCCGCCAAAATCAAATGGGGGTTCAATTGTTTCCACATTTCTTAAGATAACATTATGAGAGGGAGAGAGAGATCGGCAGGGCCCGGGCAATCAAACATGTTCTGTTTGGTGAAGTTTGGATGGAAGGAGAAATAATGGGGTCAGAGGATGAAAGGTGAGACATGTGTGAGAGCCGTTTCTGGGTTCAGCCGTAGGACAATGCCACTTGTTTTTGACTTTTCCTCACACGCACAGTTCACCGCTGTCAAAGGCAGCCTGTTACATTTGCCCCGTGGCCACTCCTCGCAGCAATTAGTGCAATTAGATCTAATAACTTTGGGAATTACCAGAGAAACAGCGGGGAAAGGGTTGGTTACGCCAACCCGGGGAAGACTGTGCACATGTTGTAGTGGTTAAGTACACTTCCTCTGAAAACTTTCCCCCTGATTAAATGATGAGAATGTAAATACATGAATATTCAAGGATACTGCGCGTTCCACCTTCGTGGTTTTCTGTTGGCATGATCGAGCTAATACGCAACCGCAACGTACTCGGATCTACTGATGCGAGAGATGGGAGTGGTTTGGAGCGAAAAGAGTTATTCATAACTGCTTATTCTTTTGTCTGGGGGGGTATGTGTTGGACATGGCCGAGTTGAATGCAGGCTGGTGCCCGTCCCGGGTCTCAGAGGGAATTTAGGACTTGTAGAATGGGCAGAGGGGCGTTTCCACTGTTCACACTTGAGCTCTGCCCAGCCATGCTGAACCCCTCGGCCTTCACCTCATCTCTCCCAGAGATGAACTAATGAAGTGGGAACCATTATGGTTACCATGTCTGATACTGGTTTAATGGAGTTCACAAAGAGGACCAACCCACATATGCCTATTAATAAAGGTGAACGCAGTAAAGACGCAATTAAAGAAGTGGGAAGGTTGGACATGAATGCTTTCCTTCTGGAAGGTAATAGTGCTCTTCAATTTGGGCCGACTATTAAAACTACCACACTACAGAAAGTAATGACACTTAACCTGGTTACAAATGGGGAATTACAAAATTGAAAAAAGACAGTCAGCAGTCCATAAAAAATATATATTTTTATGAATATTGATTAACTTCTTAAAGTTGTTTGTAAATCAAAACCAAAAATTACATAATTTGGTGGGGTTTTTTTTTTCCAAATTCTTAACTTTTTTATGTTTATTGCTTTGAAAATGATTTATTAAATGTTCTATCTTACAGTTTTTAGTTAATTATTTGTGATCTTTCCTAATCAGACAGTACTACAAAGAGTCCAAAATCCAAATTGAGGAGAAATAAAGGTGTAGTGGGGATCAGCTCATACCTGCAATAAACCTCGGAAGAAACAGCAATTTTTGTAAAAATAATAAAATAAGTCAAAATTAATTGTGTGCTTATACAAATGGCATTTTAACAATTTTAGCATTATTTGACATATAAATGTAGTTTTTAAGATTCAGAATGCTTGATGTTTAATGCAGCTATACTCTATAGCATCCATCTATAAATCTCTATTCTGTAAAAGTTGAAATATTTTTGCGTATAATTTATATGGATTTATATAATTTAGTAATTTCCTAGAGTAGGGTGAGATGGAAATTGTTGACTTGCTGCGGCAACCCCTGACAAAAAGACAAGATGAAGAAGATGATGAAGGTATTAATTTCCTAGACTGGGTGGTTGAATCTGTTTATTGCGCTCTCTACAGGTAGAGGAGAAGAACAGGGAACTATGAGATCTGTTGTCACCGACATTACGGCCCAATTTTCCATACCTCTCCAAAGATTATATTTGGATTCCATGTAATTTTATGAGAATTTACACATTTGATCAAATTGCAGTTATCTGCATTTTTTTATTTTTTTTTTATGTATTTGGACATTTCTAAGTGAATGACTTGACCCGGACACTTGCGCATATATCCACATAGTTCACAACATATAAGTGTATCCTGGTCACAGTTGACTTGAGCCTTTTATGTGAGACTTCTTGGCGGAGTGGATCTCCTTCTCCTCCTCAATTGTTAGAAGTGGAATTTCTACACTCAGCACTTTGCCTGCTCCAACAGAATTCCACGCACCAAAAGATTTGGCATTCAACCGTTGCCATATCTGGGGCTCTTGGTTCCTTCTATGTTAAGACTGGCCTCTGGCTCGGCCCCACCGCTTGCATCACCCCCAAGTCCTAATGCCAAAAGCTGCGTCTCTGACTTCTAACACCAGCCATCTTTAAACACTTTCCACTGCGCGGCATTCTATTGAATTTCCCTCTTTCCTGTCTCTGTCATATCTCTCACATTCTCTGTTTCTCACTTTCTTATGTGTTTCCCCTTTGTGTTCCTCGCCGTCAATCTGGTTTATAGCTAAGGCTGATTCAGGCATGGAAGGGATCAGATGATTTCAGCTGGAAAAACTCCATTCTTTTTTGCATATTGCTCTGAGCCCAGCTATTATCCAGTGGCCTGTTTTACAGTAAAACTCTTAAACGGGAAAGTCCGGCGATGTAGAAAACCTTTGCACAGACCCTGAATTGTCCAGTAAAATTGAAAATGATCTCCCAGTGGTAAAGACAAAAAGATAGTCTTCTTTGCTGTTGTCTACAATAAATGCATATAATCTGTTTTACAATCCTTATGCGTAGAGAAAAGTCCAGGTGTGCTGACAGTTGGTCTTACTTTATAAAAATAATTATAAATTATCAACGGATAACAGGTTTTTAAATTAAAATAAGTGTAAAATAAAGTTCTTTTTTTTTTTTTTGCTTAAGAAACTTACCGGAAAATTGACATCATTAAAATCCCATTAAAATGAAATTATTACAAGACTGTGAGGTCAAACTACTAAATGTAAGATACTTTTAAACATTAAGGCAGTGTGGTTTAACATTAACATAAACACATTACACTAATTATTAAAATTTTAATAAAATCATTAATCCTGCCTCATTAGAATATTCTATCATATCTTATGTGTTAAATAAAAATGAGGAAAACATTTCAAAATTAAAGAGGCATTATTATTATTATACAGTACGTGAAAACAGACATAAAAATCACATTTACGAAATGTCACCTTTATAACTTTTTCACTTTTATTAGTCAAACTTTATCGACAATAATGAAAATCGGTCGCTCTGTAACCAACAACAGCCGTACAACAAAACGCACGTGTTATCCATAAAGGGCTGAGGTTCATATTGAATTTGTAGGATGTGTGTTGGACATGACTATATTGAACACAGAACGTATTCCCAATGGGATTCCGCAAAGTTCCTGGGTTGATCCAGAATGGATGATGGGCGTTTCTGACTCTTCACACTTGATCTCTGCCCAGCCATGCTGAACCCTGCGCACCTCCTCACTCACGAGGGCCATCTCCTGCACTTGTGTCCGTGCTGCAGTGGAATGAAGTGAGGGACATCTGGGTCAGAGTGGATAATGCAGACCTAATGGGGATCAAACCCATTCCCCAGCTCCACCTTTTAAACACACGAGTAAATTGAAGACTTTTAAAGGACAATGGTCATGGAGTGTCACCACTGCACCACTGGTTTAACTGTTGTCTGTGCAGAGCATGAAATACGTCAGTGTTCGTCTGGTGATTTTATAAGTCATAGTCTCAACAACTGTAAAACGGCTTATACACATTGGACTTGAGGATTTTTTTTTTTTTTTTTACCCAATAACTCTAAAATGTGCAGGGTGGTAGTGGACTTGAACCCTTGATTTAACTTTAGGTTGACAGTATATGTTGTAACCATTAAAATAGGAACTGAGAATTGATATGACTGCAGGTATAAGGGACAAAAAAAAAAAATGATTGAAAAGTAGTTGCCAATGACACACAGTGTTTCTTAAAATGTGGGGCGAGCCCCACTAGGGTGACGCAAAGGCATTGCAGGTGGGGCACATGGAATCAGAATTTTTTTTGTGTGTGTTCTGTGTTAATGCAGAATCAATAAATACAAAATAAAACATTGTATAATAACACACTGTATTCACTTAGTGTTCTAGAAATGGAACTAATGGCCCAAATACTGAAAAAAAAAAAAAAAGATAGCAAACCAAAGGTACATCTGCTCTCAGCTTACATCCTTTGAGTTTTACATCAGACCTATGTTTGTGCCTGTTGGAATTTACACTTAATTCCATTAAGAATCCCAATGTTTATGGCTGTTGATTTATTAATTATAATGTTATTGACATTAATATTATTGGTTAGTCAGATGTTGATTTTCAGCGCATATATAATCCTAAAATAGTGAACTTTTCATTTATTTACATTGATATGACAACAAAAATAGTTCAAGAACCACTGAAGTAGGCAACAAAGAATCAAACACAAGAATAATCACATTAAGTAATGGCGAAGATCCAGCATTTTTCTGAAGCCGAATTTTTATTGTCACAGAATTTTGCAAATTAATATTTGCGTGTTTACTACTGTACTGTGGACTAGCAGTGAAAAAAAAGGTTGTATCTTTGGAAAAATTGAGGTATTATTCATGATGAAATTAAAATCATGTTTATGTCTACCATATTTCCCATGTAGCCGACTAAACTTCTTCTTTGGGTCAGTTCCTGATGAACCTAACCCCGAGATACAAATCACCTATTTGTCTTTAGCATAGTGCACTAGGACTGCATTACCGCTACATATATACTGTAGTAGCCTTTTGATTAGGCTATAACTCCTTATTCCCTCCATCTTTTAAAGTAATCATTAACTGTACAGGTTGGTGACAAGGCTAAACTCTTTGCTGCCTTGTTCCTGGAATCATTGCAATTGCCTTCCCTACCTGCTTCAGCCTTTCTGTATTTCTTCTTGGTCAGTAACTACACGAGGAGAGCCATTATTCCAGATAGAGGCGTTAGCCGTGCCAGGCCGACCTGTATTGATCGCCCGTGAGAGGACGCTGAGCGGGGGAGAAGGACTATTTGCTTTAAAGTTCAATGGCTCTCCACTGCTGTTAGTGTTGCAGCCACAGGACCAATCGATATCTGGACAGGGACCCGTGTCACAAGACAGGCTCCCCATTTAGAGACATAATAATACTTTGTTGGTGCTGTTACCCCACGGCCAGTGCTCACGTTCAGACATTTTCTTCCCCTTTTACCCTCCTCACATTGGTGTCGGTTGTCATTTCCCCTCTCTTTTTGCACCTTACGTGCAGCTTTTCTTATTTCACACTGCACGGTTTTTTCGGCGTGCCGGCTCGGATTCGGTGCGGGTTGTAATTATAGATGATACACATGGCTGGGAGAGAGAGATAGAGAGAAAACACGGGGTGGAATAAAAGGCAAACAGTCATTTGCCTCAAATGTAGGTGTCAGAAGGTAACTGATTATGTAAAGAACACAGGCAAAGGTGTTCACTAGGATGCGTGTGTCTGAGGTCCAAGGAAAATTAAATAATTAACTGCACTCATTGTGATTTTTTTCATTCTTGGCCTGGGTTCAAGTGCTGAGGGGAGAAAAAGAAAAAAAAAGTGTGCAATTGTTTCTAGTTCAAGGTGTGCGATGCACAAAGGCGTACATATATAATGGCTTATTGTCAGGGGGTTAGTACGAGGATATTAATGCCTTGGTTCGTCCGTGCTATTTGGTGCAGTGTCGCTCCCCGAAGGGAACGCGGAGGGTGCGCTGCTCAAACTGTTCAACCCCCGCCTCACCCTCTCCCCCCCAAAGGCCCTGACTAGAGGTCACTCTGTTTAGCACAAGAGGCGAAGCCCGTTTTCGTCATCATGTACCCAACGCTCTCTCCTATGCTTTCGCTTTTTTTTTTTTCTTCCCGGCTCAGGACACAGTCCTCTCTCCGCTCCCTCCTCCCCTTCATTGGTAAACATCAATGCCCCGCCTTGCCTCATTGTGTCCCTACCATTCAACCTCTTTTAATACCCTCTCAGTATCTCTGCTCATCCCTCTGTGTAATCCCTCTCTACCCGTATGCATATGCATAGCCACTCTATGGCTGTGCATACATTTGTGTCAACCTCCCCCCTCCCTCCCCCACTATCTCCACCACCACCTCCACCACCACCTTCTTTTTCTTCTTCACTAACACCTCTGAGCTCTGCCAGCTCTCCTCCCTGTCGCCTCGCCGTGAACCTGTTTACGTTTGAACATTTTCCACTGCCATTTGAACTCATCCCATCGAGTGATTTAGATGAAACACAGAGATGGTAAAATGTTAGACTTGCCCCACAACGCTTTACCCCTTTTTTCCCCTGCTTTTTTTTTTTTTTTTTTTTTTTTGACTGAGATAGTACATTTACCTGCAGGGTACAAGCCTTTTGCTGTGTTGAGCAATTGCAAAGCATTATTTGAAATCAGCAGGAACAAGTAGTTATCAGAGAAGAACAGTAAAGTGGCCGTGATGAAAAAAGCGAGGAGGAAAAAAAATGTGCCCGAATCTGGCAGACAAATTAATTCCTGCAGTGTGTTTGTTCCCCTTTAACTGACGTGTTTTATGTCAATACGTCTGAAATTTTCTCAAATTCCTGTATTAATATGCACTTTTCCACTGGGATTGTTTCTAGAATAAATAATTTAAAAAATTAAAAACTTTTTTTTTTGTTTGTATATGCAATGTATACACTATAGTCAATATG
Source organism: Paraplagusia blochii (assembly GCA_016785265.1). Taxonomy (NCBI): domain Eukaryota; kingdom Metazoa; phylum Chordata; class Actinopteri; order Pleuronectiformes; family Cynoglossidae; genus Paraplagusia; species Paraplagusia blochii. The sequence continues at coordinate 116,402 of JAFBJS010057749.1, forward strand.
TTGCATTGGAACAAACCTCTTCATTAAGATTAATATTTCCATTTTAACCCTTTTTGTCATATTTTTTCTCTAATCTCAAGTATTACTTTATATGTTTGTTTGTTTCTACTTACAGAACCCATGAATCTCGCTGCGTTTTAATTTTTATCTAATCATAACGAATGTTTCCCATCCCGTAATGAATAAAAAAAAAAAATACTTAAGCTATTTGTGAATCAAATTAATTAATTATGTTTATTATTTTGCAAATATGTAGATTTTGCAGATACTGTACGGGGTTGGAGTTGCTGTGAATGAATTAGACTGTAACATTTTACATTTGGGCTATAATTCATCAACTTACTTTTATTGGTTTAATTTATGGGGAAGCAATTTTCACGAGCAGCACTGTGGTAAACATCGTTAATCAAAATACATTATTATAATGAAGCTGTTTTAAAATGTTTATTAAAGGAAATAAAAAAGGGGTTACCCTGGCTTTGTGCATCTTTCCATTGTCGTAATAATTGATGGCTAAACTGTGCGTTTTTCTCTGCCAATGCAGATGAGGAGTGGGTGCCAGAGCCGCTCTATAAATTTCTCAGTACTTGGACCTAACCTGAGGTGATGAACAGTGGCTAATATTAAACTGGGAGTGGACCCATGCAAATGTGGCGCCCCCCCACTGTCTTACACAGTGGTGGAGAGGACGTCCAATCAAATCCATCAATTTAATTGGACAAAGTTTTTAGTTCTTCTTGTTCTTTGTTTTTCTTTTTTTTTTTTCTCTCCTTTTGTTTGCCTGAAAGTTCTACTTTGCGTTGTGAATAGTTGTTTATTCGTGTACCGACACCGTTGCGGCTGTCGGTCATCTTCCTGACCTGGGGCAGGACATACATGTGTGGATCTTACAAACCCCAGACATGAACCTGCTGCACTTTGTTGCCTTTGCGTACAATATCTCATGTAGTTGACCTCAGGATACACCCTTCGTCTTCACTAAGACCTCAGTCAGAAGGTGAAATATTAACCTGCACCCAGTTGAGTTGATGTCACTGTATGACAGCACCGCCCTCCACCTCCCTCCGCCCCCCTCCACCCTAACAGGCCCTTCCTTTATCACGCTTCAGGGTTAAGGAATCGTTCACAACCTCGGTGCAATTTGTTAATGAAGGCCAAAGTGTTGGATGATAAATACGGTTGAAGAGAAATGGCACATGTAAGTGATCTCATTTAGGAACATTACATTTAAATTTATTGGGGTACTTGCCGAGGACAGCGGGGCCATGGCTGTGAGGAGAAGGGGAAGAGGGCAAATGGCTCTGCTAATAGATAGTCGGGTCAGGGCGACTCATCCAGCCCCGGTGTTGAAGCCTGAGGAGGATACATGGTCTTGTAAATGCTCTGTCATGAAGCTAATTTAATACGCATATTGTGTTTGTACTCACTGAGCGTTTGGCCAATTAAAGGTGCAGTGCGTGATATATGAGAGTTTTTCATTGAATTTATTTTTTGGGAAGTACTTTGTGCACCATAGAAATCATCCAATAATTGGATGTATTTTTTTTGGCCGGCAATGGTGGCCTAGTGGTTAAGGAAGCGGTTTGGGTCAGCAGGGTTTCAGGTTTGAATCCACCAGCTGCCAGGTTGCTACTGAGGTGCTCGGATCATAGCCCTGTCCTGACCATCATAACTTCTTGTGGGCTCACCACCCACAGGAAGGCTCGCAATATGGTGCAGTGTGATTTGGGTGGCGCCAGCTGCCTCTGCAATCCGGCAAAGGAAAAGCAGCAGAAGAAGATGAATGAATGAATGATGTATTTTTTTGTTTGTGTGTTGATCCTAACCCTCCACAACTTTGTCTCTTTTTAAAGGCCGCTGGCATTAAATTGCACCACTGCCCCCTACTGGGTAAATTATTGCAGGTGAACACAGCTGTTCATTTCCCCTGGCCCATGAAAGTGCACGCCCCGAACACGTAACTATTTTACTTTTAATTCCAACACGAATAGCACAACTTTTATCATATCAAATAATTTAAGTAAACAATTTTTTGACTAATTCTGGTTTCAATGCAACGTTGAAATAATTACCATCGTGTTTTGTTTTTTTTTTTTTCCCTTTTTTCCTACAGGCCATGCATCACAGGCGGGTAGCAAAGTTTCCCGCCTGCATGATTTACGTTTAATTCCTGCTCAGTTTTGTTACACTTGCACATATTGTGCAGTCAGCTGCTAAAAGAATTGGCAGACTGAGACGTACAGAATGAAAGACCCGCAGTACCTCCAAATGGGTTGACACAGTTTGGTTTGCAGTAGACAAACAATATATTCAATCCATTTCTTGGCCCCTGATGCATTTAGTAAATACAGTGCCTGGTTGGTGAGAGGGATGTTGACAGAAAATCAAAAGCAATGTAGCGGCAGCGTCCCATAATGGAGACTTAGCTCTACTTTACACTCCTCTTACAAAGATCTACGGTTTGAAAACAATCAATCCCTTCATGAGAGCTTGTTATTTCCCCCTGTAATAAGAGTAACGGCTTTTCATCATTCCGGTGCTGCGCTGATTGTGTTTACACTGGAAATATGTAAGCGTTCACAGCATAGGTGTGAAGAAGACGAAGGAAGAAGATGGCAAGGATTGAGTATAGTGAGAATCCCACACTTTACCCCTCCCCACTCTCCTTGTACTCTTCAGTTGTCAGATGTTATTTAGGTTTAAAAATACTCTTGTGACATAGCGACGACTCACCGTTAAGGTGGTACAGGATGTCACAGAGTGGGCGCAGAGAACTCTATAAATTGCCAGTAAACTCCTCGGAGTTGGGAGATGCAGGTTTCAGTTCTGTTTCTGTTCCCATCCATGACATGGGAACATCTGGAGTCTCTGCCAAAGCAGCTGTTGATAAAACAAATAAGCCTCTTTTTTTTTTCCCCCTGTAAATGGTTAATGTTTTGACTCGGTGCAGACCAGTGGACCGAAAGTGAATGTGTCTCGTTGAAGCCAAACAACACATTTTAAGAGTGGAGTGTTTGTCTCTATCTCTTAGACGCTGCCTGTGGCGTAGTCTCTATTAGACCCAGTTACATTTCTTCTCAGAAATGACCGTTTAACCGTCTTTTCCGCACCCTGACGCCTCGCCTCTTATTACTATTATTGTCTCTTCTTCTCTGCTGCATACATGTGTGAGCCAGGGCCCTTTAATATGGGAAGAGCTTTTCTAAGACTTCCTTAAGGGCAGAGTGGTCTGTGTTTACTCCTTTCCACAAGTTTGACATGCCTTTTTGTTGCCATGGTAAGCCCTCCCTTAAAATATATATTTCTGCTTTTGGCCTGGATGTTTTTCTTTTTTTTTTTATCTTACTGGTTTAGAGCCTGTTGCCCCCAGGGCCAGATTTAAATGTGTGTGGGTCTTGAAGGATTTCTCTGCAGCAAAGCCGTTTGGATTGCAGCTCAGCTGCCATACAAGTGCGACCGAATTGTGTCATTTCAGGTTTCAGAGCCATCGCTGGAACCAAAGGAAAGTCCAAAAGAGAAGTAAAAAAGAGAAAAAAAAAAAAAAAAAACGGCAGACAAAAGCTGATGAAAATGGACCAGATTGGATTATGTCAGACTTGGCATGTGTCTAGTTATGAGGGAAGACTTCGTTCTGTCTTATCACACTCTGCCTTACAGCTAAATAATTAAATAAAAAAAACCCGTTCAGCTCTGCTCCATGAAAAAAAAAAAAAAAAAACAGATCATAACTGTAAATGCTGGCATAAGGTGTAGGCAGAATGACATTTAGTCACCAAAAAGAAAGTAAAAAAAAACACAAACTTTTAAACCAGGTACTGAACAAATTTAACACAGCATTAGATCAAATATGGCCACGTTTTTTACTGACAGGTACATGATTGTTGAATTTGTAATCATATGATTATGACTAGCTTAAATGATTTTAAGTGTTTGCTCAAACTCCCCTGCAGGGGGTGCTAGAAATACTGTCTGAATATAGCTATGTATATACAGGCTATGTTCTTTAATTAACACAGAAACAAGTGAAATCATTTAACCTTGTTGAGGTGCATTATTTGATAATAGGTAAAGATCGCATTGGGATGAAAATATCTGATCAATAATTCAATTTCTACATGTTTAGATGTTTAGATACACAAACCACAATCAGAACGTTTAATGTCTAAGTTTTGCTGCAACAATTTTTTTAGGAATTTGAAAAAATGAGGGTGTTTCCCTCTGTCTGCATTGTCACCCTTGAAAATAAGAGTTCCAAACCTGGTTATTGAAACATACACACCAATTTATGTGCAATTTTAAAGTAATTATTTATTTGTGGTTTGTAAATAAGCAAATTCTCTATCGCTTATAATTAGTGCCTCTCAACCTCCGCGTCTGCAGGAGCCAGTAGGCTGCCTGTCTGTAATGTTCAACAGGTAATCAAGACTGATTAAGTGCTGAACATAGTCTAATTGCGTTAGATCCGAAACACACACACACACACACACACACTTGAACTGCACTCATGCACAGGAACAGCTACAGAGAAGAGGATTTTTAAGTGACGAGACCAGACCTTTTTTATTTTATAAAAAAAAAAGAACCCTCAAAGGTAAAACAGTACAAAACACATTCTCCAGACTCTGAAATGCATTTCAACCACTAAGTCATTGTAAATGCCTCCGAGTGTGTGCTGTGACATTTTCTCAAGTCCGTGTTTAGCGCCTCTGTCTCTATGTTCAAGGTGTGAACTGATGCTCTGTGTCAGCTGGTGTCAGGGATACAAATACTGTAGCAGTAAAGAGATGGTCTACGCAGACCGCCTGGATTAACCATGACAGACGGAGAGAAGGAAAAGACAAAGGTGGAGATTTAATAAGGAGAAATGAGGGGTCAATATATTCCAATTTACCTCAGTTCGGGACGCAGCCTTTTTCTTAGTCATTAACTGTATCCATCACCATAACAAAAAAAAACAAAAGAAAACCCTTCAGTATCTCCATACCGTCCAACCCCATCACCACCTGTCATCCTATGTGTAAAGCATAAGGTAAAAGTAAAGCATTGAAACACTTTAATTAAGGCTGTTTAAACACAGACAGGAAATAAATTAGCTCACCTTCTTTCAGCTCCAGTGCGATCATCATAGCCAGGGGACATACCGTAGATAGTAGGAAATGTGATCTGAGCCGTTAACCAAAATAAATAAACTAGAAAAAAAAAAGAGAAAAGAACGAAGGGTAAGTTGTGTTGAATTTTGTCATGTGTGGTGTTCAAAGGTTAAACACGGAGAACTTTTCCAGATGGTCTCCATGGCCTCGGGTGGTGTGAGGTGTATGCGACGTTCTCATTTTGATCATACAACGATGCAGCTCTCATTAGTGCGGCTCATGACTGTGTCTAGTTTACACTCGCAACACGAGGAGGATACGCCTTGAAGTTAAAGGGCACATTTATATGGGTCAGTGGTGGCCCAGTGGTTAAAGAACCGGACCGGGGTTGGAGGGTTCCAGGTTCAATTTCACCAACTGCCAGGTTACCACTGTGGTCCACAGAGCATGGCACCATCCCCTCTCACTCACTGTTTACGTTGGTGATGGGTTTAAATGTAATGCGTTGTGTGGATCACAATGACAAGGAGTTTTCTTTCCCTTCCTATATTTGGAAAAATAACATAGCAAATGTGCTGTAGATGTTTCTGTGTATCCGTAGTGTAGATTTAAGACTTCAAGTAACGTCTTCTGCTAAGAACATCTGACTCAACATCTGGAACATAACAGGTTCCAAAAAGATTCCCAACTCGTAAACACTCCAGATCAAGGGCCCGCGCACCATCGTTTCTGTCCTCCAGGATTATCTATTGTGCCAATTAATCAAGTCCGATTGGTTAACACTGTGACTTCCCAAAATGAGCTCTTTATAATTTAGATGCTGCTCTAAATGCAGTTAGCCGGGCTTTGTCTAAATGTTTAAAAGTCAAGTGAAGGCAGGAGGCGGTTAGGCCTGAAGTTATGTCCTCCAAGGGAACTTCACAAAGATCCTCTCCCAGATTTATAGCCACTTACCTAGAAGCCCCAGTCGATATTCATAAACATGGCTTCAAACAAAGACCCCCATCCACTATCCCTGCCTGTAAATAAATACATATATGCCTCTTTTACAGACAGCACCAATCTAAAATATTACCACCAGCATAATTTTACCCCCCTGCATTAATATTTTATGGGACATTGTGTTTTACCGCATTGAATCTTAAACTTTCATGGTCGGCCCTGAGGTTTTTACACCTAAGGAGTTGCTGTCGTTATTAGCCCAGACGTGCAGGCGGTGCAGCCAGAGAGTTTCTTGTCAGTTTTGGAATTTCCACGCACATAAATGCCGTCACGTCGCGCTGTCCGATATTCTTACATATAGATGTTTGACTCACGCGCATTAATATCTGTGTCTGCTTGAGTCCACGGTCTTCCTGTGGGATTGAGAACAACGTCTGGTTTTGTTTTTGGTCTCTTCCTGCTGCTCCTTTGCCATTCGTTTCTCTTTATATCGTATCAGATCACGCATTTTACACCCGTAGCCCGATTCATAAATTACACTTGTAATGGCAAGACCCCATTAAATCAGTTTTAAAGTGTTTAGCTTTTCCTCTAAACAAGTAAAACCCAACCTGTATAGTATCTGCCTCATTATGATGGAAATAAACTCCAACATCTGCATGTGTGTACGTGCATCTGCACTGGTGTTTGTGCCGCTGCAGTGATTTAAGTGGTTTTAGTGTCAAAACAAGTCTAATGACTCGGTGCAATAATTATCAGCCATTTTGCTCTCACTTAAGCTAATTGAGGCTTTATATTAGAGTTAATAGCGCTGCCTATGTACACTGTTTTACAGTTATCAAAATGTTTGGCTAGAAATGCTTCTGCCAGTAATTTAGATTTTTTATTTGTGCATGTCAGCGTTTTAATAACCCTATCAACCATACTTATGGGCTTTGACAGTCTCCCAGATGGAGGTCATCGCCTGTTTCCTGCGTATTTTTAAAGAATGCAAATCACTACTGTATACAATGGTATCAAAGTCAGTAAGGGCATACAGTCCCCTCGTTTGCTGTAATCATGAATATAACTATCCAAAAGTCTAAAAGGATGTTTTTTATTCCTAACTTTTGTAACGTCTTCAAGAGAAATTTATTTTCCATACAAATCTTAACTGTAAATGAAGCGAAACCTGATTGCATCAATATCCGCACTCGCTTTCTAAAACTTTTCTTTAGAAAGAAAATATACTTTTCTCTTCCTTATAAATGCCTCTTTTTCTATGCATCTTCAGCGTTTTGTCAAAGTCCCATCCCATCAAGGTGAACATGAGATGATCCCCAGGCCCTTTGCTCTTGAGAAGAATCTCTCAGGCTCTCCTGGTTTCTCTCCCGGGGCCCATGTTTCACACACCAAATTGATGCCTTCGACTAGAAATGACACTTTCAGCAGGATTTGCCATTCTAAACCACCTCACACCCATGTGATCTCACCTCTGAGGGATTGCCTTGAAACACTCTGTAGCTTCAAACAGACAGCGAACACAGCGTGGCTCGAATGAAAGGTCGATAGATCTGCTATCAGAACCAGAAAAGGAGAAAAATCTTGCATAGAACTGTTTTTTTTTTTTCTTTCTCTCTCTCTCTTTGCTCTAAATCACGAGCAACTGCCCAATAAATAGGTTGGAAAAAGTTATTGACGGTGCAAGCAAATAAAACTAAAGTAAATCAATAACTGTAAAGGCCCTGCTGCACTTTTTTTTGTAAACTCACTGGTGAATTTCAACTCAATCGATCAGTTCTGTGCTTTTCACAGCTGAGGTACAAGGTGAGCACTTCTCACTTCAGCAGAGTTCAACCTTTTCTACTCCTGAGGACCCAAGGTAAAAAAAAAAGAAAAAAAATTAAACAAATTTGCAAATGTTTAGCGCAGACCAAGGAAAACCAGCGTGGATAGATGGATATCTTATGTGTCTATGCATCCGTGCATGTGTCCTCCCGTCAGCCAATCATTTAATATCAAATTCTATGTTATTTTTTTACTCAGAAATGAGAGCAACCCTTTCATATTAAAACTCTAGAAACCTCTCAATGGGTACAAACCTCTGCCAAGGCCACTCCGAATCCTCCCAGCCTATGTCAATCACGTGCAAGGATTTGATATTGATTAATGTCAAGCTTTCATTTTTCACGTGACACTGATGTGCTGAACAATCACCAGAAATGTGTTGTAATCCCCTCCATTTAAAGTTATGTTTCTCACGTACAAATCCACGAACACAGGCCAAAAAGACAATGTCTTTAGGCGTGGATGAGGGATAAAAAAAAGTACTTTTTTGGACACTCCATGTTGAGGAGGTGCACGGAGACCATTTTGCCCCGTGAGAGGGCTAGTTATGATATAATTTGATGCTTGGGTAGAACAGGGAAGGGAAAAGGTGTGACCAAGAATCCCCTCCTTTGACTTATTTTCATCCTTAAGTCTTTTGGAGCTGCACGTTTCTGCTACAGACTGGCATAATGGATAAGGGCAAGGGTGTGAAAGGAGCACCTTAAGGCTCCTTATTCAACTCTCCCCAATCTCCCCCGAACACACTCTTGAGCTGTGAAGGCCCTCTTGCTTTGCCCCACAAGCATGGGAGCCCTGTAATAGGCTCTAATTGATAGGGAGGTGTTGGGGTCTTTCTCAATGGGCTGAAGAGACGAGAGTAAGAAAAAAAAAAAAGAAGACCGGAGAGAGGATTACACGTGGGCATGCAGGGTGGAGTGGGGCAGCAGGAGAGGCTGGAGCCCCGTTCGTAATGAGTCATAATTTCCTAGCGGTTTTGTGGCGGTTGGCTCATTACGGGTCTGCAGAGGAGCAGGAACAAAGCTGTGGGTAGGTAGGAGGTGAGCCTAAATAGTTGGGGCTCAACACTTCTCAACAAAAGGATGAAGAAAGCATTGAATGGCACTTGGAACAGATGCAGTAGGGGGGAAAAAAGTGGCAGATGCAAATTGCGGGAGAGCAAGTCTTCCTTCAAGCACTTTTCTCTTCTTTTTCTTTTTTTTTTTCTCCCCCCTCTATTTTGTCAGACTGCAGCCTGAGAGTCTAATTAGTTACCGAGGTGTTTCACTTCTGATAGGGCTGTGTCTTGTTATTGTCACAAAGAGGACTCGCAGAAATGGGAGGAAACACATATGTTCCACGGTCCCCAGTGGAACCTGCTCGCTGCTTATGATTTAAATGACTTGATTATTTATTATTTTTTTTAACCCTATAGAAATTGAAAGCCGTACAATATTTTTTTTTCCCCTGCACTGAAAAAAAAGTGTTTAATATAGTTTAAAATGCGATAAGAGTGAGTGATGATGATGACGCCTGCAGGTAATTAATTATGTCTTTAATTATGTGTTTATTCTTCTCTCCCCGCAGGCGTAATGATTATGGACAGATTGGCAGCGGTTCTAATGAAAATGCGGTCGTCCCCCGCTTTGTGGAGGGTCTGGGTCATGTGTCGAAAGTGACCTGTGGGGCCAACCACAATCTTGTACTCGCAGGTATGATGATACACTGCATAGAGCAGTTTGTAACAAAGCAATCAATAAACAGCAGCTCACTCAAGAAATGGAAGAAAATACCACTGATAAAAAAAAAAAAAAAACTTTCCAGAAACCATTTTTTTGGATAAGTTACATGCTTTCCTACAATGCAGCCTGTAGTCGTATAAATAACTTGGATCACAGTCTAAAGGACAAATATTTTTTATTGATTATTTATAAGTTGTTTTCATCGTTTGATTTAATCGCATCCAATAAAGATGTAGTTTTTACAAGCGAGGATGTTTACTGGTTCATCGCAATATTAAGTGAGTCAGGAGGAAGTAGTGATCTTTTGAACAAGCCATGGACTAAGACATACAAAAATATTAAGTCGGAAATACTTTCTCAGACTCTGGAAGTGATGGATGTCAAATATATTCATATTTCAATTTCAAAGGATCAAAGGATGTGCAAATTTAATTATTGATCAACACATTATGTTTCTGTCCTGCATGCAGTCCAGATTTGTTTTCTACAAGAGGTGCCTTGTTAAATATACATGTACATATACTGTTAAACTATATATAAAAAAAATATATTTCAAAAATTCCAAAATTGTCTGGATTACAGATATATGCAGTACTTTTTTGTTCTGTTTAGCCCTTTCACAATAAAGGCGTAGGATTTTCAACTAAAAATGACTGCTTTTTTTGAACAATACTTGATGATCTTTGCTAGAACATAATTTATTCAATGTAATCACTATTAAAATGCACTGCTATTATACAAACTATAATAAAAGTTTATAATAAATTATACAGGATAAAGTATAATACAACTAAACATGCCTATGATTGTATGACCAAATTTTCACCATCCAACTAAAGTAGTATCTCTTTGCTTTTCTCAACCTCTAAAATAAGAAGTGAAAATACGTGCTTTAGAACCTTTTATTTTGAGCATCACACCAACAAGAATCAGCTGGTCCAGCCCTTTAACCATTGGAGCTGATGTCACCAGTCATGAGATGTCACTCTGTGCTTCAGAGTTCACCCATTTCACTCACTTTTATGTGAAGTTCAGAGCCCTGGAGCCCTCCCTGGGCACATCAGCGGTGAAAGAGAGACAAGGAAAGAGGAAAAGAAAGAGAGTGAGTTAGTAAGAATCCGGCCCTGGCCCCTGATCCATAACAGTCATTGCCTGTTACATACATTTCAGAATTCATTCAGGCTATGAAGATAATCTAGGTAGTCGACAGTTTCCCCTGCAGCCCAATGGATTTATGATAGCACTGTCAAGAAAATGAGGCGAAATGACACAGTAGCTGACTTTAGCTGCAAATAATGTGATAGGCCGCACAGTGGTGCAGCAGCAGCTGCTGTCATTGCAGGTAATAGGCTATAAAGAAGCCTGATAGCAATACCTGTCATTTCTTAATGGCTGACTTCACTGAAGAGCTTTTGTGGCCTTTAACATGAAGATAATAGAAGATACAACAAATTTTACAGCTTTTGCATTGCATCTATAATTTATCACCGCAGGCCCAATGCAGCAACCGCAGCATTTGCATCAGCAACCGCAAAACAAGGACAACATGCTAGTCTAGAAAGGATGACACGCCTTTATTTACAGTTCAATTAATGCAAAACGGTGTAGTTTCTGAAATTGACAAAATTCTCAGACGCTGTAGTTTGGAATTTTTACTCTGATTTTGCAGGCAATCCTTAGGTTTGCTTTAATTATTATGTGTTTGCATACTTGTTTGTGTGACGCGCAGGTGACGGCAGGATGTTGCAGTGGGGCTGTGGACGTGCATGCGGGAACATGAAGAGAAACATCCTGTTGCCAGAAGAGGTGCCGCTACCAATCTCACAAGTGCGCGAGATCGCTGGAGGATGTTGGCATAGCACGCTTCTGACAGGTGAGTCCTCGCGCACGTTTGAAACCCGCCGCAGCAAGGCGGCAGCGGGGCGCGGCTTCTATTACATTTATTAAAGCCAGCAGCGGCTGTCGCCTGCTGCTTCGTGGATTCCCCGCGCCGTCCCGTGCAGACGTGGAGTGGAGTACTGTACGTGTTTCCATCGTGCACCCTGAGCGCTGACACGTCCACGACCCGCACATGAAATATGCCCAAATCCTCAGTGTGTGTCTTGGCCCTCACGCAGACGTGTGAGTGTGTGCTTTTAGCCGTGCCGTCCATCTATCTACATCATTCATTAAGAGCTCTCCCAGGGCTAGTGCGGCTACATAAACACAGAGGTTGAGGCCACGGCTGCTCTTTCACCTCAGTGCGGAGAACTTCAAAGTCACCTCTCCTTACTCGGCAGATGAATGCCTCCCTTTCTGCCCGGCTGATATATTGGCCCCAGTTGCTGTCTTTTTACTGTAGTATTCCTGAGACTGAGGCCCCATCACGAAGCCGGAGCCACGGAACCATTTGTTAGTTTTAACTGTATCTCCAAGACCCTGGCTCTGATTCTCAAGGAAGGACATTAATCCTTTTAATACAACACTTTGAGGACGTCGTTTTTCCCATGTTGCTAATGCGTCTGTTATTAACCCCATTAAAAGCGTTGTACAATTCAAGTCGAGTGCTAAAAGTGGATCATTTGTTGCTCCGTTGTGTTTGAATTAATTCTCAATTTATGATCCTGATGATTAAACAATAGGAGTCACCTCGAGGAACGGGATCCTTAAATGGCCAGGAATACATTTGCACGTGTTAATGCAAACATTTTATGGGCTGACAGAGCTGCGGTGTGTTGCAGTTGCTCTTCTAAATCCCTGTAATGTCCCCGGTCTGATCTCTGCAGCTCCATTCTGTCATGAGGGAACAGAAATATCCATCTCCAATCAGGCCGTAATGAATAGACTGATGAGTGTCGAGTAGAACTGAATTAGATAGATTTAAAGTGTGCGTGTGTGTGTCTTTGGTGTGTGTTGTGTGTCTGTGCATATGCTTCGCGGGGAAGTTGGAGGGTCAGTGGAACAGGACACATGTAGAAATTAATTCTCTTCAAGTTGTGAAATAGTAGAAAAAAAATAAATTGGCTGAGTCTGTCATAGGAGTCTGGAACAATCTTTGTATCTACTTCTCCTTATATCAGGGTCAAATAGCAGTGAAATGCACTAGAGGAAAAAAAAAGTCAGACTGATGAAGTGTAAGTTTTATAAAATTATAAAGAAAGTGAGATTAAAAAAAAAAAAAAAAAAGGGGAAGCCAAGGAGAGAGAGAGAGACTAGGAACAGTGTATAAAAAGACATGAAAGACAGAGCAAAAAAGGGGTTGCAGGAGAGTCAGTGGTATGAGAGACAGCTTGCCTGGGCCGGAGCATATTGAGGGCAGCAGGTGGAAGAGTGGCACAGTTAATTAAAACGCCTGTCTTAATGTCTCAGCCCGTCACTCCAGGGAGGAAGGGAGGGAGGAAGGGAAGGAGAGAGAGAGGACACGGAGTGAGTGAGAGAGAAGGAGAGACTGTGTGAGATTTGCCAGACATCGGCTTTACTGTATCCATCCAACAACCTCGACAGCAAACCGACCTTCCAGCCAACCCACCAGGCCTCATGTCAGACAAGCCCTGACACTTCAACCTTCAACCCCCCCATTTTGTCCTCTGCAGCAGTCCATGTACACAAACATGTCCCAAATCCCTCCAGAAGTTTCTGTTTGGTCCTGTCTCTGTAGTACACCAAAGGGCCAGTGTCTATAATCAGAATAAAAACTTGAAAATACATTGTTGGGGAAAAAAAAACAAACATATATATATATATATATATATATATATATATATATATACACTCTTTTGGCTCTACTGCATCTCTGCTGTGCCTCCAGACTTCTAGCTTTGCAGCGTAATCTGTCGTCTTTTAATAATTCATGAAAAGCACGGGCTGCGCGCTACGTAGCGATGCTGAGGGTAATGGGGTGTTGTGATATTTCTATCACGGCCCGTCTGGAGCGCTGAGCAAATCAGAGCAGTAAAGATCTGATGGTCGATGGGTTCAGTGTCACACCGTAGCAACCTTGGCTGTCGTTGCAAATTTAGGCGCACTTCCAATAGAGGCTCTCTGGTGCAGGCATTTTTTTTTTTTTTAGATTTTTGTAAAATCATAAACTGTGATATTTCTTTTCATTTTTATCCCCAGATATATGTAGGAATAGGTGTGAAAATATATAAGTGAATGCATCAGTGTATCTTATTGCTGACAATATAGTAAAATAAAATAAAAAATAAAAATCTTGTTTTTTTTAAACTTCTTTTAACAACAACAAGGCATAGTAAAGACAATTTACAGAAATATGTTGTTATTGAACTTGAACTTGAAAAAAAACAAACTGTGCCTTCAACAGAGGATAAGGCAGGATAACTTTTTGAAAAAGTAGACTAGTATTAGGAACTGATAATTCTTATAAAAATAGTTTTACATGTTATGTAAAGGTTTTTCGATTTATGATTTGGAAAAACAAAAAGTCTTCTTATTTTTATCATATATAAACTTGTATACATTTTATCATATATTAACTTGTAGACCCTCCACACCAAGGGTCTTAAACCTGCGGCTTGTGGCCCATTTGCGGCCCATTGAACAAAATTTTGTGGCCCCCACCTTGATGTAAAAGTTGAATTTATAATAATATTTTATAGATTTGTTCTTCACATTTTATGGTAAATCCTATAGTTCTCAAAACCCTGATCCACAGTCTCCTTCTGGTTCAGTGTTGTATTACACTGAATCTATTGGAAACTTTTTTTATAATTTTTTTTTTGGTATTGAACACTGAAAGCTGACGCTGTCCTTCGGTGGAATGACAGTGTTGGTGGTGGCCCTCAACTTATTTGAGTTTGAGACCCCTGCTCTAGACTCTTTCTTAAATCAAGGTGCATACATTTTGTAATTTTAATGTTCCAGCAAATCCACCCCACCCTCGACTCCTCCTGAGCGCCACCTCCCTCTCCCCCCTATTGTGTGAGGAGGCCTACAGTTATACGTCAGGTTGTTTGACTAATGTTTTATCAGGCTCTTCTGGTATCGTGAACACATTGCTTTGTCCGTAACGAAGCACATGGGGCTTCGCAGTGAGAGAGAGAGAGAGAGAGAGAGAGAGTGTCGGGGCTGAGTGACAGGCTGAAGATGGCAGATAATTCAAAGAAATTGGAAGTGTGAAATCTTTAAGGGCCACTTCTTAACACTGCAAAATGCCAGGGTATCTTTCCATCAGCTGCTAGTCTCTCACAAACCACAGCATTGTTAACGGTGGCCTGTCTGTCCATCAAGACGGCTTCAGGAGGGATTTATTCCTGTTTGGTGCCTTATCTCTCCGACTGGATCCGACTAACATGACCAGTGCACGTGTACACGTGGACGCTGACTGTCACAAATCCCTCTGTGGAATAACGTCTGCTGTTTCCCATTCCATGTGTGGTTGTAGATATTAACATATTGGATTAAATGTCCTTATACTTTTGATTAGATGTAAAAAAACAACAGAATTATGTTCTGGAAATTGAATGTCTCTACAAAAGTAGGTTGTCGTCCACTCAAGTCCGTTTAGATTTGACAAATTAGGATTTGGGCTGGGATCGATGTCCTTCATGAATATACATCCCATTAATAAAATGAGATCTGGGCCACTGGAAGGACCCAAAATTAACCAAAATGTGATATGGAATGTAAGGTAATTATTGCTTTGATAATGAGTATGACGATTAGGAAGTTATAAAAGTATAAAAAGTCATTGTGAGACTGACAAGAAATTGATAGAAACAAAGACTCACATAGAAAATGAACAAAAACTTTTTGTCCATCTGTGAATTTGGTACTGGTCGCGATCATGCCTCATGTTAACCTGATCGGGCTCAAGTTTTGAACTCTATTACCAATCGCTCATAGAAAAACATCATAAGAAGTTGCACATGTGAAAAGCAGAGGAAGAGGGAAAAGAGGAAGAAGACAGAAGGAGGGAGGAAGGGAAGGAGAAAAAAAAAAAAATAGGGAAAAAAAAGTTCCCTGCACATCTGCAAATCTAAAAAAGCTTAGTCTCTTTCCTTCTATTTGTTTGCACAAAGAAATAATGAGAGAAAATAGACATTGGAGGGACGGGTGGAGAGAGGGGTGGGGGTGCACAGAAGGACGCAGAGAGAAAGAGAGAGGAAAAGAAATAAACAAAAGAGAAAAAGAAGAGAGAGAGAGAGAGAAAAGAAAACCCCCTATTTTCCCTCCGTAATGGTCTCAATTCCCTGCCAGAGCTCCCTGTCACAGGGAGGTAGTTCCCAGGCCGACACAACTCAAGCTGTTCAAACATCCATTAGGATGTTTTGTTTCATACTCACTACAAATCCGGCAAGACGAGAGAGAGAGGGAGAGGGAAGGAGATAGGGACAAACGATGAGAGGCAAATTGAGGAAGAAGGAAATGAGACAGAGAGGAAAGAAAGAAAGAAAGGAGGAAAGAGGAGGAGAGTGAGTTTATGGGAACAGCAGAGGGGGAGGAGGGGAGGAGGAAATTTATCAAGGAACTGGTGTGATATTTAATGATCCTTGTATGTGGAGAGGGAAGACCACACCAGCTCGTTCTCCTCTGCCAAATACCGATCCCCTAACTTAATTTCCTGCTCAATTGCTGTTCTATAGTGCATAGTACAGTGATACAGACTGGTAATATAGAAAACAGATTGCCTGTGCGGCGGAGTGGATGGAGCTGAGGCTTGTGCTGCTGGAGACCCGCAGTCTCCAGGGGGGTCTTGTCGGTGGGTTTCACAAAACCAACAAAGCCCATCTTTTCCTTGCGACTGGCAGCAGCTGGCAGGTAGATCTTCAAGCGCTGGAGGTGGGGAAGTGGATCTGTGGGTGTGGTGTGTGTGTGTATGTGTGTGTGTCTGTGCGCACATCCCGACAGTGTGTGTGTGTGTGTGTGTGTGGAAGAGAGTCTGTTCTTTGTAGAGGAGAGTTTCTCAGTCTTCCGTCTTGTGTTTGCTCATGTGCTATGACTCCAATCCACTCAAATGTAGGCCTGTATGGACAGCAACCATCAATCAGTGCACGGAGAAGTGTGAAAAACTACAGCTACACAGTTTTTTTTTTTTTTTTTTACTAACTGTCACACACACACAGAACCATACACACCTGGAACTGTAATATTAAAATTTATTTCTCTTTTTTTTTTTTCTTTCTCTCTCTCCCGCGTATTATTCCGTAACGACGATTCTCCTTATTTGACATCCCCAAGTTTTCCGTGAAATTCGATGACACACACCGACACATAAAGAACTCCCGCACACACACATTCACATATAAGAGTGTAATTCGTTAACGAGAAGAGTTGAATACAGCCTGACTAACCTAGCAAATATATATTTTTAATAAAATGTATTATTTAGGATACGAAAAACCCGCAAGATCTATCTAAAGAAACAGAAGTTACTATTGTAGTATAGTTTCTATATCAACGGTGGTAAATAGATAAAATGTTGTGTTTACAAATTAAAATATATTAAAAAATATGAAAAATATCTCCAGACAAGATGAGAGTCATAAAAGATGACAAAACTAGTACAGGTAAAATGCAAGAAAATGTAAAAAAAAAAAAAAGTAAGAAAATAAAATGTTTAAGTACACCTAAGAGTCTGCACTTTTGAAAAGTGAAAGGAATTTGCAAGATAATTGGGGAAAAAAAAAAAAAAAAAAAACAGACCAAAACAGGCCAAAGTCAGAGATGTGAAATCGTCCTCCACGAAACTCTTGAACCAGATCTCATTGAAAATCCTTGGACCTAAGTCCATGCCAGAACAACATCACAGCTGAGGATGCTGCTCAACATTAGCATGAGAAGTTCCGGCTAGATCTACAGATGCTGTAAGGTTAAACAGCATAAAATATACACCAACCTCGGTACTTACGTGAATAAATTCTTTTAAGTTAGAAACGTAGGCCTTAATTAACGCCTCAAATGGTGGGTGAAGATTCAGGACCCCAGTTTTCAGAATTCCCCGCTTGGAAAAATTCGTACATAAATATGAATGTAAAAATTTTACACTTTTTCCTCTTGTTTTGCCCTCAGCTGTATTGATGTGCTTTACTCCCTTGCATTGTCTTGACTTCTGCAGTAGAGTAATTATTGATTGCTGTAAACTTGTTAGAAAGAGCGGCGCACAGATAAACCATTTTGGCTTGATCCAATTAAACCTCACTGTGTTGTTGTTGCAGCCTGGCACAAAGTAGGCCAGTCCTGACGTGTCTACCTGCAGAACGGATGTTCTTTTTTAGTTGTTACTTCACATGCAGGAGGTGTCACTAACCTAGTTGCCACTAGGTTGTTTTTTTTTTTTTTTTTTTTTGCGCTAATGTTAGTAGTGTGAACCTCCTCTGACCCCTCAAAGTGACAGGGGTTCGTTGTGTAACAAACCTTGGTGTAATGAACTTCCTCCCAGGAGATGTCATTAAGGACGGGAATGTTTGTCTTCCGCTTGCACCAAAATGAATATTCAGCTATTATGACTGCACAGCATTCAGATCTGATATGAATATTGGGTTTCAGCGTGTACGGAAGAGACGCAGAAACTTATTCCAGATGAGTCGGGTTCACTGTCTCTCTGATCGGCCACTGGTTTCCTCCTTCATTACTAACTGGGTTTTGCAATATCACGTTAGTTTTGGTCAGTGCCCTGTCTTTCTTGTCTTTTTCCCCAATGTATTGTCTTTTTTTTCGGGAACCAAAACCACTAAAATTTTCCTTGGGCTTGGACTTCTTGTCACACACTTCACATGTGATCAATGTCCTTGTCCTTGCAGGATTAACCCCTGTTGAACATTGTTTTTTTCTCAACTTCTCATGGATCATCTGAATTTGCCGTGCAGGAGGCCCAGCAGAGGGAGAATGACACAGTGGATGTGAAGCACGGAAATTAGAGAAGCAAGGGAAAATGTCACGATGATTATTTGAATTCTTCTGTTTATTGAAAATGCTTCCAAACCAAAGTTGATCCTGCAGATTCTAAAAATATTCCCGAGAAAAGGAAGGGAGAGCCAAGCTCTCCGTCCGTCCTTGAGTGTGGGAAGAGAAGCGGAGGAGCAGAAGAAGAGGGGAGGTGCTGGATTACCCATTCCCTTCTGAGTGTCATCATCCTAATAGCAAAATATAACAGCAGGAAGTAATGATTTCTGCTCCAAATTATGTGGGATGTTTACACTGCTTGTCGGCTGCCCTGTATATATTTCTGATCAAAGATAGAAACCCCCCCACCAAAGAAAAATACAAGTTGCATTAGTGCAACACTGGGAAAGAGGAAATGGAGAGTCCCAGCTGACTGATGTATCTTGTAAAGCGATCCCACCTCCCCTCTCGCTGCTCCGAAGGAGTTGCTGCCAAGATGGCTGCTCCCGCTCCAGGCCTGCAGGGCTTGACCCTGCACATGTTGCCAGACACCGCTCACTAAATCCAACTATATAAATAAAAAAAAGAGGAATCTTCGGGACCAGGAATAATTCCTCATCAAACATCTCTGTCCCTGTGTCTCTCTTGTCTTGAACTCTTTCCCAAATATGGGACGTAGGAAGGACGAGGCTTTCAGCTCTGGAAATTCCTCAGAGTTTAAGAAGGTGAGACTTGTTTTTTTTTTTTTTTTAGAGCTGGGTGTCTGGGGGCAACTCCCTACAGGTTTACAACGTTGGCAGTCACGGACGGCTCCTTTTTTAAAGTTGTCGAGATTTTTTTTCCTCCCCTGTGTCTGGACCTTTTTACCACAGTGGCATGAATCCTACGCTCATTCTCTGCACAAATAGAGCCATTAACGCAGAAGGTCACATTTAATTGGTGGGTATATAGCGAGCGTTTTCTTGAATCGCTGACATCATACGGACTTATGCTGCACATGAAACGAAACAGGATCACATGATTGTGTACGTGCAGTTCAATGGAACTACACTGAGAAACTGTATTTTTTAACCCAATGACAAGCAATAGATTACAGTTTCAGTGAGACTGGCAAACCATGCACTTAACTAAATGTAAGGCCGTCGCTGATTTCACTCCTAGGCCAAATGCGTTCAACTTTAACTGCTTGTTTCACATAAACAGCTTATGAGTTTTCAAAGCCCTTTTTTTTACGTGACAAGTCCACATAACAAGCGCTGATTTATCGCCTCGAAAAAGTAGAATAACAAGTTTTCTGCCGTTCGCCAATCACTGAGGGTTTTATTGGGTTTTTCCACTCCTCTAATAACTTTGCATTATTTGGGGTTTCACAGCAGACTATGTACACACTGCTAAGCTGTTCTCCCTGTACCTCATTTTCCAACATTCACATGCAAAACAAATATTTTCCACTCCTGGTCGTCACGTTAAAACCAACATTTCTATGGTTTCGGGCCGACAAGAGTCGGTGTTGACAGTCTCTGAGTTTAAGACTTAGTGTTTTGCTTTCCTCTTCTTTTTCTGGATTAATAATAAATATAATAATAATAAAAAAATCTTTATTCATCCTTACTGCCATGATTATGCACCGGAGAATAGATTTTTAAAATAAAGTCACAAATTAGTAGAGAAAAGCTTTATTATATAGGTCTGTTGTGATGGAAACTCCACTATGACATTATACCAGGCATGGGTTTGGGACTAGATGTGGCCCTTTGTGATCTTTAATGCAACCTTATCCAAATTAAATAATTTCTATATATAATTGTTATACTTGTACTTTTTCCATGTAATATTGTGTTGCCCCTGTAGATGACATCATAACGGGTGTTAGAAATGTAGGATCTGGGGTTTTAAACATGGCTTTGACGTGCCATTTATCTTAGTTCAAATGAACGATCCATCTGTCCACTCTCCGCCCCGCCATCCAATTGAGGACCAATTGCGACCTGTGGTTCCAAAAAGTTTGCCCATGCCTGCATTATACACAAAATGACAAATACAGATAAATCTTATCTTGCAAAATAAAAGTGTGAAAACCTGTCAGTCTGTCACAGATTCACACATTCTCACCTGTATTTATCAAAACTCCTACATGCAAAGACAAATGCACTTAAGCTGCTGATAAAAGCTTAGTGCATGAAATCGATGAATGTCACCAGTGAGCAAAAAATAAATAAAAGTATATATATATATATATATATATATATATATATATATATACATATATCCTAATTGTAATCTGCGTTATACACCTTTTAAAAAAAGTTAAATATCAAAATTAATTTTTTTTTTTCATCTGCATTTTGCTGCCCCTGTTGGAGGAAGCACCTTACTTGATGATGAGTAGATAGAAACTCTCTTGTAGATAATTTGGTTGGAGATTGACAGTTTTAATTAAAGTATAGAGGATCTGGCTGAATGCAGCCTACTAGATTACAGCGCTGTCACTGTCTTTACTCTCTGATTCTCTTACAGGGACGACTTTGCCAAGTTATAATTTTTGCAGTAGGGACAACAGCTGTAAAACTCTCTCTCTCTCTATATATATATATACTGTATATATATATGCTTTCTATTTGGTCTCGTACACTAGGGTCACCTTTCATTGGTGATCATTTTGTGACTTTCTCTTCTTGCTGTAACTCTTGTTACTATATTTTCCCTGACATTTACTGTTGTGAAGTCTGACCATTGTGTTATAAAAAAAAGGTCTTGCAGCTTCACCAATCTGCTCAGGCATAGCAAATTGGGGCCATAGGCCAAAGGAGGTTTGTAGCACATTAGCTGCTTGCACAGTCAGGTCAGACTTAACCATGTTAGCCCAAGGTGTTTGCTCATTTCGTTCATGCAGGTTACAATGTTGGACGGAGACCCGGCAAAACCCTTGTTATCTCTTCTGGACCTGTAGCTGAGAGCAGATAATTTCACAATATAAGAGCGTTATCTCCAAACCAATGTGGGGAATTTGACTTGAATGTCGGTCCTGGTAGAGTTTGGGGGAATAAACAGAAACAATGAGTCGAAGAGTGGATATCTGGGAAGGTGTCTTGGCATTGCATGTTTGATAAATGCAATGTGTGACTTTTGATAAATGCAGAT
>JAFBJS010057749.1:137993-198350 GCA_016785265.1 Paraplagusia blochii
CAAATGTATGTATGTATTTCTTTATGGCATGTTTTCATTTTAAGTAAACTGGTTAAAAAAAATAAATATAATACAATGCTTTTGTTTTTTTTTTTTTTCAAAATTGAATTTACTCTACAGGTGTTTATATTTGTGATTTGAAATACCCACATCAGTAGAACAAACTGGATTTGAAAAGTAACCGACAGCTTCCTCGAGGTGTTGTTGGCATCAGGTCTTCTAATTCTGGTGCTGATTAATCCCCTAGATTATGTCAGTCATATCGCAGCCAGAGAAGTCATTTGTCCAGGAAAAATTACAGTGGAAAAACAAAAAAAACGGCTGATGTTACAGGGCTGCTGCCAAGAGTTACAGTAAAAGATTTACAGCCCTCGACTACAGTGGAGTTCTTTGTTTTGAATAGAAGTCCTCGACATGTGCAGGAGCGTTAGAGAGTTCAAGATTTCTGAAGAATGAAAGTATCAATAAAAAGTATTTGTTCTTAGTGCTTTGTTGTTTTCATACTGTTGCCACTGCCAGGAGTAGCAATACGATCTAAAAAAGAGGGTTAGTTCTAATTCAGTGGGAGATACTAGCGGTCAGTGCGATGCATTTTAAAGCATTGTTTCCTGTTTCAAGAGAATTGGGGAAATGAAGAAATATGAAAGAAGAGGAGTGCAAGGAAGGAGGAACTTTTGGAAGGAGGAAAGGGATTTGGGGATCAGAAGGGCAGACAGAAGCAGCAGGGAGTACTCTGAGTCCAGCTGGTCCCCGGCTTCCAGGGTCTACTTCAAGGACCTCTCCCTTCTTCCCTCTAACACACACATACACACACTCACCAACCACCATCATTGCTCATTGTCTGCTCCCAATCTCTCTGTATCCGCACTCCCCACATCATCTCCACCCACCTTCCTCCTCCCTCTTTACTTCTGCTGTATCTGTCATTTTCTTCCCCCTCTCCATTTTTGATCCACCGGCTGATAATGATGAATTTCCCTCAGTCGTAGAGGAGTTGGCAGAAAAAGTTTGCTCAGCAAAGTTTTGGAAGTGAAAGCGAAGAGAGTGCAGCTTATGATATTAGTGCAAGTTCAACACGCTTCTCCGTAAGACAAAGCCATTTCTCCTCATTTAACATCTTCCTGTGCGTCGTTTGCTCTATAAGCATTTTTTTTGGAGGAACGTCTTTTGTTCTTAATTCTCTTTCTTTTTGGATGTAAAATTTGCAAAAATGTAAAATTACAGAGAGATTTTTTTTTCTTTACTTTTAGTTTTCTTCGCTTTAAAATAATAATAATAAAAAAATGTTGTGATTTTAAGTTTAAATCTGACTACAAAGTCAAACTAATAATTGCAAAAATGATTTGATTTGAGAAATGAAAAACCTTTGACAAGTTTTATCGTGATCTCCAAAAATTCAGTTTTTTTCTATTCTGGATTCACTGCAAACATTTTTAACTAAACTCAAGGTAACACTTTTTGAAATGAATGGAACTCCGTGACAGGATTTGATCCCATTCTGTTTCTCTTTTGGTTTCCTCAAAACAGAAAGAATGTCAGTTATACAGAAGTTATAAAAGTATTTCTAAGACTTTACAAATGTGAAGGTTGAAACCTGTTGCACAACAGCATCAGCATGAATTCTAATAAAAAATGAATGAAAGCCTTAAATTGGATATATTTATAGAAATATCTTGTCTTACGGTGAAATTTTAATTCAGATTAGCTCTCAAAGCTGTATTTATCATCTGTTACACTGATTTTGTGTTACTGTCCATTTATTTAACCTGATTTTGCAAAACTGTGAACATTGATCAAACAAAAACGTATGACTGCTCATAAGTTTACCCTAACAAACATTCATCTTCACTTAAAAAATACATTTCAAGTACACTGTCAAGATCGTAGTTCGATCGCAGTTCAATCGCAGATTGAAGTTTTGTAATAAAAAATTACTATTTCTGTCAAACACCTTTGCTTAGGAAGTGTGAGACTGAGTGGTTCGCAGTACATCTGATATTATCCTAAGGTATTTCTTCATTCATTCATTCATTCATCTTCATCCTCCAACTGTTACTGGGTCACAGGGGACAGCAGTCTCCATGACTGCCACCCAAATGACACCATACTGTCAGCCTTCCTGTGGGTGCTGAGCCCACTGGAAGTTATTATTTTTACATTTACGGCAACATTAAATCTGCACTTTTAGTTTTTGCAATACTGCAATAGTTTTATGTTGCAGAAACTATTATTTATATTATTATTGTTGTTGTTGTTGTTGTTGTTATCATTATGGCTCGTTGTTACTTGGGTCTTCAAGGCTTGTTTAAATCCACCTCCAAATCCTGCCAGGCCACACACAACTTCTCACCACCCTCAAGTGCAAATACAGAAGTAAACAATTGTTGTCTATAGAGGTGTAAATACATTTTATGATAGATGATTATTTACAGAAATATAGGGTCACTGGTAACAGTTAAAAAAAAAAACAAAACAAAAAACTTTTCCTCTTCCCTTTCACTATGAGTCATAGTGGTGTTGAAACCAGCCCCGTGGTTCAGCCCCTTCACCTCACCTCTTGGGGCCGACAATAAATCACTCATAAATAGCTTTGGTTCTGTCAGTTTGACAGAAAGCACACATTTTCTTATTCCCTTTTTTCACTACTTTTCACGAAATGTCTCTTATATAAATATAATCAAGCCTAATGATGAGCAGTGGGGATCCCAGATGTCCTGAAAACACCGTTCCTCCCATCTCTTGGTCTGGACTCCACCGTAAACATTCTCCAAACGTCACCACCACCTTTCATTAGCGATAATGAAGCTGTCAGGACGGCCCTGTTTGTACAGAGCACACTCCAGCACTGTCAGACTCCGCAGCCATGTACTCCATCAGCGGCGAATGAGCCTCTGTGTGGCCTGAGGGGGGTGTGACTTAGACTCTGTCTGTCATTAGCCATTGATGTTATTGGCTCATTATCTCCCAATTAGGTTGCTATCAGAGCTAGCTAGCGTTTTCATTACGACGCAGACCTCCGTGATCTAACAAAGACCAATGTCGCTGATTAAAGATGGTTTCAGCAATAACGCGCAGTGCGAGGTCTTTGAACTCTGGGTGATACAGTTAGAGTGGAGGTGATATAACACAATAAAGCTGATTAGAGAGGGCACGTCTCTTATTGTGCCACTTACTGAGGTTAAGGCAGAGTAATGCTGATTAATGCTCCCTCGGTTGGAGCATTTGTTAATATTGTAGAGTCAATTAGGAAACAGAATCATCCAGGGGTGATGACAACACAGCTCTCAAAAGTATAATCAACCTTCATTTGGATTTCACAATAAGGATTTCCAATGTGAGTTTACAGCACATGTACAGAAATACCAGAGCCATGAGAATCCACGAGGAGTCTTTTCGATGAAGGTTCTCATTGATCCATGGTCAAGGTTAAATAGTTAAGCTAGACAACTGGACATTCGTTTTTTGGAGACGTTTTCCCTCTAGGTAGAAGGATATTAATGATATAAATTAAAAGTATAATTTGGACAAGTTTGGCGGGCCGGGTTAAAAAGCCAAACGGGCCACATCTGGCCCCCGGGCCTCAGTTTACCCAGGTCTGCTCTAAAGACAGATAAATCTTAAGTTGTGTTGCTTTGGATCTTTGTCTCCCTGGGAAATGAACAAACAATGCAACACAATCTGAATGTTGCAACAGAGGACAAAGTTCACAACTCCCTTACTCATAATCATATATTGTCTTTTTCTCAACCAGCTGTCCCTGGTTGCCTCTGTCTCATTCTTCTCTCCACGATAGATCAAAAATTTTGGACAGCGTTGGACACCAGGCGTAATAAACACACTCTGTGAGCCATATTGTTTTAATTTTCACAAGGAGAGAAATGTTTTGAGTTTGGGGTGTACAGTTTAGTGCAGGGGGGTCAAACCCATTTCACATCGTGGGCCACATACGGCCTAGGTAGATGTCAAGTGGGCCGCAACATTAAATTTATAGCATACTCAGCTATAAATAACCAAAAATATCACGTCTTTCTTTTGTTTTCCAACAACATTAGGAAAATCTTGAAATGAGGGCATAGAATAGGGTAGAAATATGTCTCAATGATGCTTGTCTTCTACTCTTTCCAAAGCAGTGGGCCCCCCAGAGAATAATTTTTGAATTGCATTCAATTAAAAAAGAATAAATCCATGTTTTTTATGCATTGTTTCACTTCCATGATCCTGTGGGCCATGATTAAACATCTCCGTGGGCCGATTCTGGCCTGCGGGCCATATGTTTGACACCCCTGGTTTAGTGTGTGGTGAAAACTAAAGAGGACTTCCTAACCTTTGGTTGCTACACTCTTACCTACTGATCGCCCAAAACTTTTCTTATGTTTCAAGTACAGTATTTTCATTTTGACGGAAACTTGAATGTCCTCTGCTTATGATCATTTTGTTATCTAAAAAACTTCAAACTTCTTTTCCCCAATTGACATAAATCAGGAGCAAAAAGAAATAACGTTGACCATATTTGTCCTTTGCTGCAACCAGGCAATCTCTTCCAGCAGAGCCACACATCTCTCTCATGTCATATTACTTTTTTAATTAATCTACCGCAGACTCCTCAGAGTGATGAGACACATTAGAGTTGGTCTACTAAATGCAATCAATTATTTAGCTTTGTTGCTGTAGAATATGGGAGATAATTGACACGTCTGTCTGGTGTTTTGCCCGACGACGAGAGAATCTTGAATTGATATTTTGAGCCTTAATCAAGGGATCATAACAAACCTTCACCTTTAGGCTCTGACTTTCAAGCCCAAAATTAATTGAGAGAAAAGGAACGGCATGGTACAGTAATTGGTGACATTTTTAATATTCTGTGTGTGTGTGTACGTGAGAAAGAGTGTGAATCCAGTGTGGTCTTGCCAGAGTGCTGCATTTCTGCCTATTTACCCGTTAGAGGGGTTAGTTCCCTGATCCGTGAGAACTGTGTAAGTGTCTGGCTGGTGATTAACTCCACATCGCAGCACAACGTCTTCCCCCTCACTGCATAAATGCTCTTTAATTGAGGGAGCTGGCTCCTTAGCAGGGAACCTCTTTCACTCTGCGTCGATTAAAACGTCATTTTATAGCCAAAAAAGAAACACGTTCCCAATCACTGCCCTTGAATTATTGTTCTGTAGCTCGGGGCTTGTATTTTAAAGTCACTGAATAATTGCAATCAGATTATTCTAATCAAGCGCTGGAACAGTAATTACAGGTTGCAGTCATTTAAGCCTCCCTGGAAGTCCCATACACACTGGCGGTGCACATATTAAAAGTTTATGTCGCAGGAGATAAATTTAATGAAGAGGATTGTAATCCTTCAGCTTCTCCCAGATAGGTTTCACACGTGTGTAAAGATGGTACGATGTGAGTCTTAGCCGACCAGGCAGATGCGCCGGTGGCAGTTGTACTGGACATTTGTTATACCCCGCGTCTGCCCTCTCCCCCCCCAGTCCGGAGCTGTTCTTAGATTCAGACTAGGTGCCCTGCGCTCCCACTTGTACCCCCACCCCCTGATAACCTCATCTGTGCCCGGGTCTGGATTTCATGTCAAGGCAAACGTTAGGTGACTTAGTGCTTTGCCAAGCTGTCAGAGAGGCATGAGAATCACAATCTGGAGGTCTGTGACAGTAGAACCTAATCCTGTTTACGCACATCCGCATCACCCTTCCCAAACAGAAACGTCAGATTGTGTGTTTGTGTTCGTTCTCAAAACGCTGTCTTCGGTGCCGGGTATGCATATGGCGCGCGTGCATCCGAATACATGTGTGTTATATTGTGTTTATGTGAAAGGTGCCATACATACTCTGAATGTATAATTCAATATGACTAATCATGGCGGTGGCTGCCAGCCCAGCGCTGGCTGACAGACTGGGGCCCGCAGCTAATTTGATAAGGTTACAATGCTCATAAGCTCAGATTCAGATTCAGGAGCAGGAGCAGAGAAACGTCAGCGGTGCTGTATCGTACAGCGCACAAAGCCACCGGATATACAGTCCCGATAGACTGGGCTTGTGTCCACGAGCAGGGCTTCCACAACTGTCTCTCCATTCACTTATATTGACTGTGAAGAAGACACGTCTGTTTTCATGATAGGAGGTGCTAAATGTGGACTTAAGCCTGTTTTGAGGAATTGGAGAAAAAAAAAAAAAAAACTGGATTGAGAAAAATAATATTAATAATATTTTTATGATAATCAAATTGGAATTGGATCACACTGACACTAAGCTTTTAAAGCATTACTATATATATATATATATATTGCCATATACATTAATACACTATATACAATATACTTTATACACAATATATGTAATTATTTTAAAAAAAAATTACAATTCAGTAGATATTTTATCTATATCGGTAGAAAGAGGAAAATGAAAAAACAAACAAAAAAAAAACTACAGTACTTTTACTGTAACTTAAAAATGTTGCTTCCTGTCGACCAGAGAGAGCTTTGTCTTTTTTTAACTTAAATCACAGGATTTTATTAATGAAGTGGATAACTCCTGCTTTTACTTCTGATCCTGATTATTATTTTTCATTCCTTGTAACATAAAAAATATATAATAATAAATATTAAGACGGGACATGGGTACTACTTGCAATTGTTGAAAAGTGTTACAGCAGGTGGCTTAGTGGTTAAATAAGTGGACTTGGGTCCAAAGGTTTTTAGGTTTGACTCCACTAGCAGTGGAGCCCAATGTCCAATGTGCCCAATGTTGATATCAAATTATGAAATAATTATAAAAAAGACATGAAGACATAAAATAAACTAAACAAAACCTGCAAAAGTATGTGCTTTACTTGAAATTTAATTCACCCAGTAAATAGGAAAAAACTGGTCGTTTCACTGGTAAAACAATTGTCCTAGTTGTCAGATAATCCAATCAATCGTCATCGATCTTGGATCAATATTCATCAGTATTGTTCATACTAGGTTGACCAGTCAGGTGTGATTGTCAACCGTGAAAAACATCCAAATCCTAATTTATTAAAAAATAACGGTGAAACTGAGGTGCATTTTTTTTTTTGCCTGTATTTACATCCCTCCTGGTTTTGTGGTTTAACGTAGACACAAACTGTAAATTGTTTGCACTCGTATTTGAAGTATTGCGAGATCACATCTACATGATTCTGACCTCCAGTCTGTTAAAGTGTCGGCTCCTGCTGGAGATCAGTAACTTTATATTAGACGTCTCATCATCATGTAATCCTCAGTCAAAAGATCCGAACATACAAATCAATCAGCGGCTGAAATCAAATACCACGGTGGAGGAATGGGGCGAGAGAGAGCGAGGAGCAGAGGGACGTCAGCAAATGGTTAAGATAAAACTGGCAGGTTATTACACCTTTCCCCATTTCAAAGTCCAATATAAAATTTCTATTATAAGGACAATTAATTACCCCTGCAAAATGGCAAATGTGCATCCTTGTCAGGTGGAGTGTACTCTGATGGCCTTTCCTCAAACAGAGAATGTGAAGATTTGATCTCTTCTAATGGTTCTGCAGGAAAGGGTAATTACGGCATGGTCAAAGCTAATTTGCTTTCTGCCAGATGAACTGTTGTATTTTATTGCAGGCTGACATTTTAAAGTAATTATGGCACTGTTGACCCCAGACAATTTCAGATGTAGCGTGGTCTTGGATGATCCTCTCTCTCCCTCTTCTCTCTATCTTTTCCCCTTTCTCCCTCTCCCTCTCTCTCTCTCTGAATGGGAGTCAGAGGCGTAACAAGGTAATGACACGGACGGAGAGAGCCATATGGGGCTCCTCCATCCCGCACGCAGCTTCAAACCCTCATATCATCATTACCCACCATGCATTTCACATCGACTTTGCATCCAGATAGAAATATATGCCACCGCCGCAATGATGAGTGTGTGGGCATGTGTTTTCTTCCGAGTGCGTGCATGTAGGTCAGAGTACATGCGTGTGTGTGGGTGTGTATGTGTACGTATGTGTGTGTGTGAATGACAGTAATGTCTATTGTACTTTCATCCCTGGCTTGCATTCA
Organism: Paraplagusia blochii; assembly: GCA_016785265.1. Taxonomy (NCBI): domain Eukaryota; kingdom Metazoa; phylum Chordata; class Actinopteri; order Pleuronectiformes; family Cynoglossidae; genus Paraplagusia; species Paraplagusia blochii. Next base: position 146,038 of record JAFBJS010057749.1, read on the forward strand.
TTGCCCATCCCATGGATCCATGTATCGATGAGTGTGTAATTATGTGCCTCAGTGATCATCTCTCTGTTTCTTTACTGCACAGGAATTAAGTAGGCAAAGGTCAGTGTGTGCTCCCTGAAAATTGCCTGCAGAAAATCATATGGCGATGAGAGCAATTATGGATTTCTCTCCCTCCCCTCTCAAGACCTCCATCTCTCTCCCCTCTCTCCATCCACGCTACTTTTTTCCTCCTCTCTCTTTCTCCCTTTGTCGATGAAGATTTGAGCAGATGTCAATTGATGTGTGCTTCCTGGAGCCTCCGTGTTTGTGCTGCTGCAGCCCCGTAAATTATCTCTGATGTATTCTCTTGTTATTTTGGAAATGCAGGAAGACATGGAAGTGCACAAGCACAAACACAAACACACACACACACACACCCACAAACACACATGCTGAAAATATCTCAAATCTGTGAGACGGTATATTAATGAGAACAATGGTAGGGAGACGCTTCATTACCTCGGATGATTATGAGATGAATAGCATTGGCAGCAGCACACAATATATTCTGTGTATATATATGTATATATATATATAAACTCAGCCACTTTTCTTTCTCAAAAATTCACTGACCTATGTTTGTGTAAAGTATGTAGAATCCAGTCACTGTGGCACTAATGCTACTTGGCACCTGATGATTGCACTTCATATTTTTTTCTGAACAACATCCCGGGGGAGCTTGATGTCGTCCTGTCAGGACAGATATGATTGTTAGATTGTTGGCTCAGTGACATATCGGTTGAGTTCTATTATTTGTATCACAGTGTTGAATAATACAGGTGTAATATGGATGATATTCTTTATTATTGTTTAATTTTACTGAGTTCAGACCAAGATCATCTAACACGGTGGTTCCCAACCGCTGGGTCGGGGACCGGTACCGTTCCATGGGTGAATTGGTGCCGGGACGCAGATGAAAAATGTTTCCTTTCGGCCCCATCTGGCTATTACTTCCACTTGATCCATACCCATATCAACAAAAGAACTGAACAATAGAATGGCTAGGATTCCATCATCAATAATGCAACTATATTTGATTAGGAAATATTTTAGTTTTAGACTGTGTGCACTCGAGAAATCCTTGTTGTGCCAATGCACAGTTAATTTGGGTAGGAAGATTTTATAGGTAGGAAAATATTTCAGAACACCAGAAATTAAATTTTACTATCTGACACAACCTAATGGCTGGCCAGTGAATAAAAAAAAATAAATAAATAAATAAATGAGACATTTAACCGGTCTGTGGTGCAGAAAAGCACAAAGATGACAGAAAAGTTCACATTTGTAATAAAGCTAAAGTGTCTCTGTAACCATGGCAGGATTTATCCGTGGATTTGACATTTTTGGTCCATTTACAGTGTTGTGATCAAGGTATTAAAGTAACAATTAGCCAATTCACGTAATTAAAAGTATAATTAAAAAGCACTCTATTGTGACTTACATCGTGTCGTTGATAATTAATTGAAACAACCTTTCATGGACAGGTAGAACAGTTCTGCGAACACGTATGGATGAACTTTTTCTCTCTCACTCAACCTATCATTCCTTCTTCCTTGACGAAGTGTTCTCCTCCAACGCCCTTCTGGATCTAATAAAGACTGACACTTGTGACACTTCAAACATGTCGCCACCAACAGCTCCGGCCTAACAAAGGAGTCCCCAGTGCTACACGTTTTAATGGCGGAGCAGAGCAGCCCGGTGCAACCCGGCCCAGCAGGTGTCTCCCACACATCCTGGTACTGAGAAACACTCCCTCTCATTCAGCCTGTCACTGAACACAATGGCACAAAAAGCTCTCGCCTGACGGGCTCACAATGGCCACCGTACACAGACGGGGCCATAGCTTTGTGACGGCCTGTGTCCCGGAGAAAATGTGCAAACACAGAGTAGAGGCACTTCAGAATTGGCAGTGTTGATGATGCAGAGGCGATGATATGGATCAAGACAAGTTTATTTCTTGTCCCATTGGGTTTTTTAATGTGTATCATGCATATCTACAGTTTGAAACTGATTGTCCAGTCCAGTCCAGTCTCTAATTTTTCCTACAGTCGTGAAACTGTAATGATAAAGTTAGCTCTTATAATACTAAATGTCTTATTGATTATAACAAATATTTACTAACCTAGAAAATTATGCAATTACTAACATCTAAACTTGATAAGGATCTCCTTCTTCTTTTTCCTTTCGACCTGTATCTTTTCTTCAGGGGTTGCCTCAGTGAGTCAACAATTTACATCTCACCCTGTAAAATATCATTAAATCTTCCATTAGTCTTAGATCTACTAGTCTATGACTCTCTTTATACTGTAGATAGATAGACAGATAAATGGATGGATGGGTAGATGGATGGATGGACGTGTGGACAGAGCGATGGATGGATGATAGATAGAGAGATAGATAGATGGATTGATGGATGGATAGATTGATAGATAGTTGATTGGATGGATGGGTGGGTGGATGGAGGATGAATGAATGGATGGATGGATGGATGGATGGATAGATGGATAGATAGATGGATAGATAGATGGATAGATAGATAGATGGGTGGGTGGGTGTTTGGGCTGGTTTTTTTATGAATGGATAAATAGATAGACAGATGGATGGATAGACTGATAGATAGCTGGATAGATGGATGTACGGATGGGTGGATTTATAGATTGATAGATGGATAGATATCCGGATGGATGGGTGGGTGGATGTATGAATGGATAGATGGATAAATAGATTGGATTAGATTATAGACAAACATAAATTTCTCAGTGACCTTTAGTATAGAATTATGGATAGTTACCACATATGGTGGGAAAAAAAAATAAGTTTTTAATGTATTATTTTTGAACACCGTAACTAAAACAATGAGTGTTCTCACCAACCAACTCATCTGTGTGATTAATTATTTAATTTCAGCCGGTACAAATATAACTACGATACATATTCAATGAAAGTTATAAATGGGGTAACCTTTGACTGGATCTTTGTGAGGATAAAAGCAAAGTAAATTTGCAGCGGTTTAATCAATTCTAAAGAGTCAATCACGTTAAAAAAAATAAAGATCCTCCTCCTACATTCACTTTACAGCATCTCCCCTTATCCACTGAAGTAATTCCTGCCGTAGAAAGGGTTGAGGGACCTCTGCAACCTCCATAAACAATTGTGAGGAGGGATCAAAGACTACACCACTGCTCCGTGCTGCCTGTAGGGGTTGTAAGTGAATATATAGCCTGCTGTGCATTGTGTAGCTGCGATTTCTCCCTTTGTCTCCCCGAGAACAGCATGCCTAATTATAAAAGCCTTGTCAATTGCTTGATACAACTTTGATAATGTGAGCCTCCAGCTTAATGTGCAGCACAATTATGTTTTCAGAAGAGCAAAAGCTATAGCTCCTGCTCATGGCATTCGCCTTATTAATCTAACATTAATTCCACCTCTCATTTCTATGTATTTAAGCCCTTCGCCCGGTGACAGACTTGTTACAATGCAAAAGAAATGGCGGCAAATCAGTGCATTTGTCATAGAGTCGAGGATATATCCCGGAGATTAATTTCTTTTGAGCTCAGCAGTGTTTTAGGGACATTATAAATGGTCTTTCCAGCTGGGGACTTTTAATAGGCGGCATAACAACACCCGCTGAGGGTCAAGTAATCAAACGCTCATCTGAACCACTTCTATACATATGGCTTTTGAATGTCTACATGCGGTGCAGGTGCAAAGAAGAATGGGGGCTTTAGATAGAGGAGGTTAAAATGAGAGCGAGTGGTTACAGGATTGTGTTGGTTTATGTGGTGACTCTCTTGTAGCATGTGCGGTTCAGATCAGTAAATGATTTTGCAATTTAAGAGAAACAATCCTCCAACTGCTGAACCTTTTGGAGATTTACTTGGACAGAATGACCTAAACCGAGAAAGGGACATGTACAAATCCCAATCTATGGTTAGGAGACTAGTAATAATCCAATTATTTGATGAATCCCTGACATTTTGGACTGTAAGGATGTGATCATCATCAGTGCCGTTATTTTAACTATACTGATTGAACTATAATTCAATCACTATAATGATTGAAAAGCAAACCTGTGTTATTATATTAACAAAATAATTTTATTGATAGTTTGTTATTTACCATGTTTGCTGAATGAGTTGAGTTTAAACTGCATTTTGCCCTGAAATATACGTATTTTTGAAGCAATTTACCTTTGACCATGAGACACTGTCTCTGTCATTGGTGTATCATGGGCAAATTAGAATCCTAGGTTGGTTGGTTGGTTGGTTGGTTGGTTGGTTTCCTTCAGTGAGCTCACTATGGAAGGAAGGGCCATGACGGGCCAGTGCAGTGTGATTTGCGTGACAGTCAAGGAACCTGCTGCCCCCATGACTTAGTAATGGATAACAATGACCGTAGGCAGATATTGACCTTGAGTTAGTGAAAAACAACATTCTCTAAATCAGGTATGGTCAAACTAAGGCCAAGGGGCCAGATGCGGCCTGTTGAGCTTGTTATTGTACCTTGTCCAATTTAAATTATTTATATATTATCATTACACTTTGGCCTTTTCCCTGGAATAATGCATTTCCCCAGTAGATGGTGACATAAAGAGTGTTAGAAATGCATAATTTTATGTTTTATACCTGACTTTTACATGCCATTTATCTTAGTTCAAATTAATGCTCCACCCCTTTGCTCTTGACTCTCCCTCTTGTCCACTTTTATAATCAATTGTGCCCCGCAGGTCAAAATGCTGTCTCTTATACACATCTAGATGTGTATAAGAGACAGCGTATCACTCTCATCAGCCGCCTAAGACCAGCCGGCAGAGCAGACTGATTCAAAATAAACCATAAAATTACCAAGTATTCCATGCTCTTCTGAATGCAGCACAAGGTAAGAACATAAATATAATAATGGATTATATAGAGTCGGCGTCATCAACCTTTATTAGCTCTGCTGTTTACACCACTATAACAGGCAGCAGCCCACTTACCCGCTGACAACACTGTGTTTGCTTTATCTGTATTTCAAGTGCATTCCGTAATAGGAGCAAACAGATGCCAAGCCACTGTTTGCATTTTCTTTGATGCAATATTTGTACTTCTAGTGATTGTTGGGTTTTTTTTACACCAAGACGGGTTTGCACTGCACAAAAATCAAAAGTTCATAATTAGCTAGATATACCGTACTTTCACGACCATATGACGCACCGTACTAAAACTATTACTATATTTAACGCACACATAAGGCGCACCCGNNNNGCAAATTAGAATCCTAGGTTGGTTGGTTGGTTGGTTGGTTGGTTGGTTGGTTGGTTGGTTGGCTTCCTTCAGAGAGCTCACTATGGAAGGAAGGGCCATGACAGGCCAGTGCAGTGTGATTTGCGTGACAGTCAAGGAACCTACTGCCCCTATGACTTAGTAATGGATAACAATGACCGTAGGCAGATATTGACCTTGAGTTAGTGAAAAACAACATTCTCTAAATCAGGTGTGGTCAAACTAACGCCAAGGGGCCAGATGCGGCCTGTTGAGCTTGTTATTGTACCTTGTCCAATTTAAATTATTTATATATTATCATTACACTTTGGCTTTTTCCCTGGAATAATGCATTTCCCCAGTAGATGGTGACATAAAGAGTATTAGAAATGCAAAATTTTAGGTTTTATACATGACTTTTACATGCCATTTATCTTAGTTCAAATTAACAATGTGTCTTTCTGCTCTTGACTCGGTCCCTGTGTTCAATTTCAGGACCATGACCATGTCTGCTCTTAATGCATGCAGATTTGCATTTTCCAGCCTTTTTTGCATTTTTTTTTCCGATTACTCGTAAAAAAAAAAACTTGTATAAAAGGTGAAGTTTCAAGAAAACTGATCTGAAGTTCTTAAAAAAATAAACGATGCATAGGTGTGTTTCAATCGTCAATGAGTTCTTTGTAGCGCCAATGAATCTATAGAAAAAAAAATGTAATTTTTTTTTGATGAGTCAATGTCCTGAAATACTTGTGGCCCATCAGTAGACAGCACACTAGCTTACTGTGTCAGTAATTCTAACACGTCGGTCTGTCCACGTAGAACAGATCCTTAATACATGTAACAATTTCCATGTCGTCTTTGACAACGTAATCCCCAGGTCCCTATTTGCAATTAACCATAAAATTACCATGTGATTTATTTATTAGAATATCAATATATATATTACCTGCTTTACCTCTATAATGAGCAAGCGGGTATTGATTGATTTCTACTAGTTGTAAAAACAGTTAATGTTGTAGGCAGAATATTCCCTTTATGTTTTCCAGCATTCTCAGTTGACGTCACATTTCAGCAAGTCTTCAGAGAAATGTCCCCAGCTGATTGAAGGAAGCAGGGAGTCACGACATGTAACTATTCCAGTTGTATTACTTAAGCGTTAATGCCACATCAGTACCCTAAGCACTTGTAGAACAGGCTCGGACTATAAGTTGAATTAAATCCCTGGAGGTGGATGTAATAATGTGACGACTTTATTAGCGAGTTCCGGCCTGTCTGGTCTTGAAGGTGCCTTAAGAGCTTCAGCCCTCATCACTGTTGGATGAGGTTCTTTTGTAAGAAAAATGGCTCTTTAATTCATCATGCAATCAACCAACCATATAATTTAAATACTTCTATGGGAATTAGTCTAATGTTATGATAATTGCTGTACAATTCAGTGTCATAATTTTTTCCTCTGGCTGAAATTGCTCAGTTTTTCAGTGCGTAGACTGGTTATACCAGGATTTTAATAGGTTTATTAATTGTTTGACAATAAAATAAGTATTCAGAGCAAGATATTTGGTGTACCATATTGGATCCAGAGTAAATGGAATAAGCCTCAACTGTGAAGGAAAATAATTGAAACCTTCCCCCCCTGAAAGATTGGTTCCGAGTGGAAACAGGGAGGTGAATAAATAAGCTTATTTTTAAAAGCTGTTTATTTTCGAATTACTGAATACTGTTGCCTTTTGAGGACACAGGGTTGAAGGGAAACAAATTTCAATTTCCTGTTTGATCCCGTTCTTTGTGTATCTCACATCCAGGTCGTCACCCTATTTGCAAAACAACCTCTTGCTTTTTGTCTTGGGGCAGGGCCGGTGGCCCGGGTGTATTGTGTGCGAGATTGCGTACACACACGGACAATATCCACATGTTTGTGTGTCTGTCCGCCTCCGTATATGTGTGCACTGTGTGTATGAGAGGGGGCATTGCTTTCACAGCCCATCACCTTCACTTCCACACCCAATTTGTCATGAGTGTCACGCGTCAGGGTGAAAGCTGAGGAAGTCGCCGCACGAAAATGGCTGCTTCGGAAAAAACACAAATGGTGGAAAGGAAGGGGGCATTGGCTTGGTGAGGAAGGGGCCAACGACGGTGCACTTTGGTCAAAGCAATGCTGTGCAAATATGGAGGGAAAAAAAATGAATAAACAAACACAGAGCACGACCCTTATATCTGAAATTGTAAAGCTCATGGCTTCCACTCAGAATCCTCCATTAGTAACCCGAGAGTAGCTGCAGCTGCTGATTTCGCTGCTGCTGCTCCTGGGTTTTCCCCGCCACTGTGCGGTGGCAATGCTAAGTGAGTGGGTGTGGTAGGTGACAAGGCTGCCAAGGCTCTGACTCTGACTGATGAGCTGTGCGGTTGGTACTGGGCATCTATAAACATCTGCCCCTCTCTTGAGTGACAGGCCATTAGCCGTTTAATCAGATTCTAGCGTCAGTGCTGGTTGTGATTATTGGTTCATATGAGCCCCCTCCCTGACTCTGCATGTAATTATTGCTTTTGATGATTTTCACTTTGTTTAGCTTGGCGGCAGACTCCGTAAACTTAAAGGTGAAGCATGACGCTTAAAAGTAAAAAAAAATCTTAAATTGACTTCCTTTGTCATTTTAATGGCTCGCGGGAAACATATGCTGTTGTATTTATCAGCCGAGACGCAACCCTTGGACGGTAGAGCTTGGTTGATATGATTCTGGGTGACGTTTACCAAGAAAAGAAAAAAAAAAAATCAAGATATCCAGTGGGTGGCAGTAATGCAACTCACATGGTACTATGCTGCTTCAAAGTGTGCGATGGCAAATATGCTGATTCTTTGAAATATAATCTATAGTTGATAATATACAATAAGTCTAAGAGTCGCCTTTGCAAACATGTACCCTGCATATACCCTGTATTGTAATTTGTTCTCTGGATTTAACCCGTCAGGCCTTCTGTGAGCAGAAACTTGAACAAATTCCAAACATTGCATCCCAAAACGCACTTTTTGAACAATTTGAAAGTCTGGTCAAAATAACTCCTATTATTAGAATTGGTCATACTGGGGGTGTACGGCACACAGGCACCAACAGGAGCTCTTTTTGATAGTATGACAGACACAGTAGAATGGCCACATTTCTGCCTATTGTGTCGCTTGATGTTTTTTTATTCTTATTTATAGAACTATATTCATCCCTCTGGAGTATCCTCAGCATTTAACCCATCACTGTAGTGAGCAAGGAGAAGCCAGCTGAGCCCAGGGCCCGGGAGCAGTGTGTCGGGACAATACCACGCTCCGGGCACCTCAGCGGCAACTTGGCTGTAGGGGGATTGGAGTTTTGTGGAAATGAAGTCCATTTTCTTAACCACTAGGCACCAACTGTCCTAGTTGCTAGGACTACAAACATATCTGTAGTGACTTCCTGGACAAAGGGGTGAAACATTCTACATATGGCAGTGGTAGCAGTGGTTCAGGTAGCGGACGTTGGCCCGCAGTTTTCAAGGTTCGAATCCACCAACTGCAATTGGTATGTGAGGTCATGTGGCACCACCAGAGTTTGCTTTCCTTCCTTCTATATTGAATCCAAGTCGGTCCAGCTCCCTATTACTGAACTGCTGCAGACCAAACAACCTTATAGAGTGAAAATTTACCAAGAAAATTTCTCGATACAATAAGTTTCCTTGTAGAAGAAGTAAATGTAAATGTTTTTTTTTTCATAATTTTCTTTCAATGCAAACTGGTTGTGTATTGGTAACATACTCCATAGTACGGACTTCCTTCTGCTTCATTCCAATTGCTCTGCAGCAGATTTGAGGTGGCTTTGTGTCACCATGTACACATTTCCATGACTTCTGTGTTCACCTAAGCCGAGTGGTCAGAAAAGCCATTACAGAGGGGTAAGGCTTGTAGCTGGCGGATTATGGACTATTGAAGTCCATGTTCAGCTCCTGCTGGAAACTATCAGTGACATCTTAACCTTGTCAAATCCCACAGCATTAGTCCCTCAGCTGAACGGCCAGCCTGTGTAATGAGGGCACCAACACAGTAACAGACGCCGCAAAAGGAGAAATAACAATATCCCTAACAAGTAATATATCTCTCTCTAGACCATTGTCAAAAACGATATAATTGAGTAGACTCCCTTAAATCCCCCATACTGTAAATTTGTGTATGACATATAGCACAGAATATAATTATTCTGAAAATAATTTTCGACATAATTAAATTGTGAGATACCCATGATTAACTAAAGTAAACTGTTATTAAAAACCTGCACAGACTAAGGAACTGCTAGGCTGTTACAGATATACTTTGAAGGAGACGTAGATGTTCTGCTGGATGAAGATCACTTGGTTAGATGAGATAAAAATGGGACTCAGGCCAGACACATGTTGTCTATTTCTTGTTGTAGGGAGCAAAAACACTTAATCCAAAGAACAACAATGTTTCGGTACACTTCAGAATAATCCAAGCCTTGAACCTGCCCATGCTTGTGAGGAAAGAGATTTAAAAAGGGATAAGGAGAAGAATGTAAAAAAAAAACCTTAATATAACATAATACCTAAAACCTAGAGTTTATGCCAGAAAAATAATAAACTTAACCAAACGAGACAGAAAAAAAAAGACTTTAAACTACTCAACTTTTCTAAAAGTTCAATTTTCCCAGTGTATAAGTGTTAAGTTAGTGATACTTTGTAAAACATACCGCAGGTTTTTCGCCCACACACACTGTGCAGATTTGCAGATGCACGTAATGCCTGTTGTGAATTCTAATGATCCAAATGTGGCTGCCGAAAAACCCGATTCCAATTCCCATTTAAACGTGTTGAATTTTAGAGAATGTGTACGGATGTAACAGGGGCAACAGATGAACGTCGACTGGCTGACATGAATATTTGGCCCTTGATTGACGTTTGTTTTATCTCGGTACAATGTTCTCATTGAGGGGTCCGGTGAGAAGCCGGACTGGGGGGTTGGACAGCAGGGTCTCAACCTGATTAAATGCCCCCCCCCTCTCTGAGAGATGGCAACACAAAGGCAGGGACACACAGACTTTAGCAGCTAGAGGCAGGGGAAACAAAAAGAGTTGATCTGAAAAACAGAAACAAAAACAGTGCAATGAAAGTTTTTTTAGTGAATTAAAACAGGTCTTACTCTGTTCAAGGTTAAATTTGATGGGACCACGCACTGGTAAAGTCCTAAAGTAACCAGATAAAAGAGAAAAAAAGTTAAACTATAAAGTATGCCGTAATGAAACCAAGTGTTTTAGTGGAGGTTTTTTTTTTCTGCCGGATGACTTAATTTGCTCAGGAAAAGTGTTCTCTGAAGGCCCACCTTTTACTCTTTCTTTTTCCTCCTCTCTTTCTTCCTAACCTCCCTCCCTCCCTCTGGTCTTCTACCCTCTCTGCACTGTACCGTGACCTTCATTGGCGTTCCACCTGCAGGAAGCCATGTTTGATTCTCTGTCTGCCGAGACGCCTGCTTGACAGCAGAATGGTGTCATAGGACCGAGTGGAGGAATTTCTCTTTCTCTGTCATCATTAAGGGGCTTCCCCCTATGGTGAGGGGGATGAAAAGTACGATTTAATGTTCTCTGGAGAGTGGCAGCAGAAGAAAAGCTCAAAGTCCTGCATGCTGGTTTCTGAGTGGGTCACTCCAGGCCTTGCAGCGAATGGGATGTCCCTGAGGAATTTGCCATAGATTGGCCTGAAAGGATGGGGATTAAGACCCTTTAAAGGATGGAAATGTAACAAAGGGAGCACTTTTATGATGTAGCAGTATAAAATGAGGGGGTCCATTGTGTAAGCAATTGCCAAAGATCTCTGAAACAGGCGGCCCTGCAGACTGCATGCTCGCCAGGCCCAGTGGGCTTAAACGGCTTGTACAAAATGACTTGTCTACATCAGGGACGGAATGGCTTTCGTTCAGGAGGCAATGTGGAAGATTATTAGTTTGTTTCTATTTTCACCCTTTGCTCCTCCCTCCCCTTTCCTTGCTCCCCTTTGCTCGCTCCCTCCCCTCCATCTGCCATCAACACTGGATTGTAAGTGGCGACAGAGTCCCAGTGAAAGTTGGTTAATTTAGAGCGCGCTAGAGGGTAATTAGCATGCCCTCAGGCAGGGCTAAGCCGGTATAGGAGGCACTGGTATAGCTCACATGTAAATGGGAAACACCACACTTTCTTTTCAGGCAATGGCGACCAGATGCCTTGACTTCACTCAGAGCCAAGACTGAGAAACAAAGATATTGCCAAGGCGATCACACATGCCAACAGAAATGAGACTGGATGTTAATTGAATGTTAAGAGTTTGGTGTCAAATGTCGAGAAAATAAATTATAAGTGCTTTTCTCGTGGCTTTGTAGTCACTTTGAGATCATTTAATAGGATTTTCAGCGAATTCCTTTCAATTATGGGAGAATTAACAATAAAAAAAAAAGGGTCGAAAGACTCTGCTGCATGTGACCAGGAGTAACAATGAAGAAGAAAAAAAAAATCCCAGCAGTGTCTGACTGTTGCATGGTTTCGTACATGTTTGGGGTTTATATTTAAAGTGTTATTTCTTTCTCTGAGACATATATATTTTCAAAGTTCCAAACGTTAAGACACTGATTAATATCTTCTGACAATTGGACTAAAAAAAAAAAAAACATGAAGGAGGCCAGTGAACACTAGAGGGGGAGCTTACCATGATGCAGGCTGAAGTGCTCTGTCAAAAGATGCTGTTCCGAGGGCCCCACCACAGCCATGCCTTTATCACCACCCTCCCTCTACCTCCCTCCCTCCCTCTCTCTCTCTGTGTCTCTCTTCACTCGGAGCACAGTCGGAGGGAGACCTCCAGGGATCAGAGTTCAGAGGTGGAGGAGAGCGGCAGGCCTTTTTATTGTCATTCTCTCAGGAACCAAAGTGTTTATGCCTGGGTGTATATCACACAGAAATAGAGATGAAATCAGCCCGGGATTATACAGGTTCATGTTTCTTTCTGAATATACTAAGAGTACTACAACAGTACCACATCATATAAATGTTATATAGTACTTGCGGGGCAGTGGTTGCCTAGTGGCCTAGGAAACAGACTTGGGTACAGAGGGTTCCTGGTTCGAATCTGGCAGCTGCAAGACACCACTGGGGTGCACTGTGCATGGCATCGTCATATGGGGGAGTGCTTCCCTAGCTATTAAAATTGTTATTCTAGTTAAACACAATGGTGTTCCTTGATACTTTGCAATGTAATGTTTGAATAATAAATAATTTTCTTTTTCTCCTTTTGGTTTGTCCCTTTCCTCGGGGGTTGCCACAGCGGGTCAACAATGCCCATCTCACCCTGTCCTCTGTATCTTATTATAATAATTAAAAATAATTTAAATAATAAGGTAGTTTTTTTTTATTCAATGACACATTTTCAGCAATAATATCATGTGGGTGAAAATATGTTTAACTAAAATATAAGTGGAGAAACTATCTGGTCTAAAGTGTTGACACCAGACATTATTTCTGGGCTGAAATGTTCTGTATGTTATAGGTCTACGTTTATGCTTTACTACTAACAGGTTTACAATGGTCCAAAACCCCAGGTGTATTGCTTAATTTCAGGGTGAAACAGGTATTAGTTGTTAACAGAGGCATTCTGGGACTGGGGGCTGAGCTTATAAGCAGGGGGAGAGAAGTTTAGGAGGCCTCACACTGTGATATGGAGCTCTTAAAAGGCCTCTGGAGGGAATGTAATATCAAGAGCAGGATTATTTCCCAATCCCTCTCCTCCCCCTCTACCCCCCCGCCTCCCTTCCCCTTTCCTTCTCTCCTCTCTCTTCTGCTGACCCTCGTCACCTCTTCCCTCACTCGCTACATCATTTAAATGTCTAAAGAGTAATTGAATGAATTATCATAAAATTTTTGACAAATTCATTGACTCAGCAGGCTGAGGGAGCCGGCTGATTCCCTCCATTTGCGTCTAATAAGACATGACATTTGAAATTAGTTTATGTGCTGCCCAGACCTTTCGCCTTTTCCCTTGTTTCCTGAAACAAAACCAATAAATGTACGAGAGTCGGAGTTTCGAATACAACGCTGACTGAATACTTCTTGGGAGGATGTTGAGGCTTAAGTCTTGAGCATAAATAAACGCCATCATTTATCCCGTTTGCACTCCTACATATTCAGCCTGAGTGTGGCTGTTCTGTTCTTTCCTCGCTTTGAAGATGTTGCTTACAAAAGGAAGCCAGTACCGAAATGTAGAAGGAACTGTTGTGGCGGGGAGTGGAATATGGTGGTGCACAGACGGCTGTGTCTGACCTGTGGTCCTTCATCAAAGATGCTGCACAGCCTCCTTTCTCTTGGCACGAGCTGTAAGGGATCTTTAAGCGTGGAGGCACATATGCAGGTTGTTTGTTATTGAATTCTATTGTATAAAGTTACATCTCAGCAGTTGGACTGCTCTGAACGGTATGTATATGTGTATTTGTAAAAGTAGGATTAAGAAAGATTTTCACTTATTTTATATTATGGTTGGTTTGGGCATGTTCAAGAGTACTTACAATGGTCCTAGAGATGGAGCTACCAGGTAGGAGACAAAGAGGAGATTGATGGATGCAGTGAGGGAGGTGCATAGAGGTAGATGGAGTCAACCCCTGAAAAATGCACAAAAGGAGAAAATGAAGATTCTTACGGTAAAATGTCAAATCCACCCATTGGAACTTGGGTGCTCAAGTGTCATGACAAGACATAAAGATCACATTTTGATCACAAATAAATCTAACACTGATGTGATGACCGCTATAGTATTCCAGGATAAATGTCTGGGGATACAAGACAAATGTCATCATCTGGTCATTCAACAGGTTATTTAATTGCATCTTTTAGGCCAGGGGTCTCAAACTTGCGGCCCGTGGCCATTAGCGACCCATGCAACGATATTTTGCATTTGCATTATTTTTGGCCCCTACCTTGATGTGAAAGTTGAATTTATTATTGAATTATTTTATAGATTTGTTCTCCACATTTTATGGTAAATCCTATAGTTCTCAAAACCTTGGTCCACAGTCACCTGCTGGATCAGTGTGGTATTACACAGAATCTAAGGAAAACTGATTTTTTTTTATTACATTTTTTTTCTTTTGCATTGAACACTGAAAGCTGGTGCGACCCTTTGGTGAAATGATAGTGAGGGTGGTGGCTCTCATTTTTTTTGAGTTTGAGACCCCTATTAAAAAAACAAAAACATTGCAAAACGGTGCTGAGTTCTTTAAGGTAGCAACAATTTTACCCTGTCTCCATATACAGTGAATTGCATAAAAAAATCCAGGTAGCTAGTCAGAGGTGATCAAGTGAGTGTATTGGTCCCATGAACAGATCTCTGATCACTTGGAGGAAAAAAAGTCCAAGCACAGACCAAGGTCAGAGAAATGTACACAAACAAACAAACAAACTTAGTCTTGTTAGAGCCACTTGTTCTTTGTTTGGAATAGTTTGTTTGCTCGGACGTGACGAGATGAAACAGCCTGGCATTCTACGAATGCATGCAATGCAACAGCTGTGTCTGTCGCAGATTGTTCATAGACTGCAAACACACAGTCTCACTCACTTAATACACAATACAATGTTTTTGCTCTGCAATTAAACCAAATTCTATTTAAAATCCAATATCAGGGACCTTTTTTTCCAGAAATAACAAACAGAGGGTTCTCCTCTAACCTCCTCACAAACAAACACTCAGGACTCCCAATACTCCTGCTGGGTGAAAAATGTGTATTTGCTGACAGGCAGAGGGAGGGTCGCCACCATGTGCCCTATCCGGATGGCAAACGGCACAATACATCATAGATGTCTCCTCTCCTCCAGCCCAGGCTCCGGTCCCTGGCCAAATTGAGCATGATATTCTGTGCTCACATCTGATTTCCTGCCCGCCACCCAGTGACTGAGGATCTCCCCTACCACAGTGGAGGGTTAGAGGAGAGGGAGGAGGGAGGGAGGGGGAAAATCTGGGCACACGTTTTTGCCTACACACATGCACCGTCTAGAAAGTGTGGAACTGACAAAGGCAGCCTCAAACCTTTTATAAGAGAGCATGAAAACACACCAGCAGGCTCACACACACATAGACTCACTGACCTCTGGGCTTGCCACCACAAGGCTGCCACTGATCTTCAAATACAGCACAGCATCAATCAGAGCGTGGCTGCCTTTTAGTGTCATTTTTCTTCCTTCCCCTGGCTTTTTGTCATCATCCTCTCAACCTTTCCTCTGCTCTTTGAGTATTCTTACAGGCGTCTGCTCTTCATGGCTCAGCCTGTAGAGCACAGGTCATATTCAGTTTATCTCCCAGCTCCCACTAGGCCGACACACGGGGACTGTAAGATATCCAAAAAGGAGATGAAGTCAGGATAATGTATGTAAATCCATGTTGTTGTATCTCGGGTGTTTATTTATTAGACTTTTTCATGGAAATCTTTTTTTTTTTTTCATTTTTATAATGCGATCTATTTTATCTAAACCCTCCTCCGGTCTTCCTCGAAGAATCTCTGCGTCGTAAAGTTGAATCATGAACCGGTGTTTGATCACAGTACTGTAGCCTAGGACAGAATACTTTGAAGAAGCAAAACTTTGAATCATCCCGTGATATCAACTTTATAAGGACATAACAATCATGACAAATGGGAAAGTTTTACGTCCTCACAGAACAGTTTGACTAACATTTGCCGTGAAATACTTTAACAGCAGTGCGTCACGAGATTCTTATCTTTATGACCAGCTCCCCATAAATCTTTGCCTTTCCACAGATAAGTACTGTAAGCAAACAGAAGTGTTCAGATTCTCATACTTCTGTGTGGTGTTAATGGTTTTATTTCCATTTTTTTTTTTTTTTTTTTAAATAATGCATAAACAGTGCTATAGCTGGATACATTTTGAGTCCTTGGTTGTAATTTGTGGCCTTGCCTTATTTCAAAAGCCCAATAATGCTCACATTCAGAGCCCAATTATGTGTGACTGTGTTTATTTTTAGCTTTATGGCAAATGAATTAAACTTCTCAGTGGTAGACTATTAGATGTTCCCTGGCAGCTGCTGCCAACCAGCCAGCCAGCCAGCCAGCTCGCTCTCTGCTTTGGGGGAACGTCGGCGCTGTGAACACTCGCCCTGCAGAGCACATAATCATGTTTACTTCTTTGAGGATCCCTAAATAAGTGTTATCTTAATTAATAAACACATTTAGAAATTTATATATTTAAATACATACAAAACATCAGCGTAGAAGTTCATCAATTATCAGGATTAGCTGGGCAGGAAGCATGTAATCGACACAGAGAGACATTTATAGGACAGCGATTACGCCTCTCTCCTCAAATCCTCCATTGTGATGAAATCCAGAGCAATAAAGCATCTTCCTGTTTCCGCTAACAAATCCTGTACTCCTCAGAAAATAAAAGGTGAAGCTTGTAGTTGTCCACCTTTAATGGGAAAAGCTGTGTGACGAATGGATTGCATTAGAGCCACACACTGGTGAAAAGTCAAGGAAACAAGGGAGGCAATTATGGAGAGAGGCAGGGGCCGGTGGTCAGAGCAGTATCTGTACAGCAGTCACACACATCCACACTTTTAGACCGAAATGTCCTTTTACATTGAACCTTTTTTTTCATACGAAGATGAATAAATGTATTAAATCCATTCATTCCTTCATATTCATCCTCTTATCCATTATTAGGTTGCAGGGGCAGTTGTCTCCACGGCTGCCACCCAAATCACACTGCTCCATACTGTGAGCCTGAGGGAGGTGTGCCCACTGGAAGTTATGCGGGCCGGTGCTATGCTCAGAGCACTTCAGTGGCAACCTGGCAGCTGGTAGACTTGAATCTCACCGAAATCCACTTCCAAACCACCAGTCCAGGGATCTCAAACCCACGGCCTCTGGGCCATTTGCGGCCCGTGGAATGATATTTTTTTACGGCCCCCACCTTGATGTGAAAGTTGAATTTATAATAATATTTTAGAGATTTTTCTCCACATTTTATTTGGTAGGTCCTGTAGTTCTCAAAAACCTGATCCACAGTCTCCTTCTGGTCCCATGTTGTGTTACACAGAATCTATGCAAAATTAATTTTTTACATTGAAAGCTGACGTAGCCCTTTGGTGAAATTATAGTGTGGGTGGTCGCCCTCAACTTGTTTTTGTTTGAGATCCCTGCACTACGCCAATCCTGCCGACTTCTATTGCTATTTAGTTTTATTTATTTTTCCTCAAAAAAGTTTTTGAAGTGAAAGGAAAAGTAGGAACAAGTGTTCAAAGTGGAAATGAAAGTAACACTAATCAGTAGTTGGATTTTTTTCTCTTTTCCTTTAAAATATGTGAAAGGAAACTCATCTGTGCTGGGGATTTGTGTTGTGAATGATTTCCTAATGTCGTTTTTCGAGCAACTGATTCTATGTCTTGTAAGTGATGCACATTTATCTCCAGTTCCTGCTCCTTTACCCTTTTACAATAAGATTGATTTTAACATAAAAAGAGTGAAATTCAGTCTTCATACTTTATATTCTATGTCTATGTGCTATATAATTCAGAGACAAAAATCTAGTGAATGTTTTCTTTATCCTTCAACATAAGTGACTGTTTCCTTAATCCTGGAGTTATATTTAATCTCTGCCCTTTCTACATGTTTTTTGTCTTTTGCACAAGCTTAACGCAGCCTGTTAATTATGTGCAGGGAAGTGCAGAATGATACCAGTATTGTCTGATCTGGCAGAGTGAGTCGTCCTCAACGTCTCTCCCAACACCTCATTTCTAGTAATCTGTTGATAGAACCGTATGGATTACCAGGAACACGGCATCATAAGTAGGTTCCTGGCGCTCTTACCTGAGAACCGTCTTAGCTCAGTAAAGCGCTGAAGTTGTGGGTTTGTGACTGCGGGAGTGAAGGAGGGCGTACATGGATAGGATGCACAGGCATTGGAAATCTCCACGTCTTCTCCTTTGATATGTATATTTCCAACCACTTTCTAAATCGGATATTTCTCCCCCTCCTGGTTCTAAGCGGCGCTCTCTTGTTACTCACTACAGTGGCTTTTTTTTTTTTATTTTGTAAGGGATCAGTTTGTGTTTTCACATCTTACTGCTACTTACGTCTAATATTGCTTTTGATATGCTCCAGACTGGCATTTTCTTCTGTAGTTGTGCTTATGTTAGTCTTACACGTCTTTCATATTATAAATACTGAATATATACAAGGTAATTTGCTGCATGTTTGCTTTAAAACATGCACCAGTATCTTTTATTTAAGCAGAAGCCACATGAAAGTAGTAGAGTTTTCCATATGATTCTTGTACTGATTGTGATGTGAATGTTTCTTTAATACCACGGTTGGTGCTGGAGCTCAAACCACTTCATTTCTCATCAGTGTTCAGATTCCTGCAGCTGAAAAAGTATATATTTTTAACTGTTGTTATTCATAATGGTGGTGGGCGTGGGATCTTACATTGTTATGTATGTAATGCTATAATTATTACTATTAATACTGTAAAAGAGAGGACCATGGAGCTGGTAGTTCCCAGTAGTTGGTTGATATATTTGATAGATTCTTAATTTTGTAATGACTTTAGTTTGATCGTACTGTAGTAAAGAAAAAAAAAAATTAAATCCTTAATCTTGGGTTTCAAACATGTGGCACATGGGCCATTTGTGGTCCATGGTGCGGTATTTTGTGGCCCCCACCTTGACGTGAATGTTTAACATAAATGCAATAGACAATATCTTTAGAGGGGTTTCATTGCAAGTCAACAAAGCCGAAAGTGGTCCTGTCAGATCCACTCAGTGTTAAACTCTGCTCTGGATGAATGTGAGTTTTACAATGGAGACTTTTTCTTGTTGCACTATTTACTTTCATCCAATGTAGTTTTTCACATTCATGGAGACCAGTGTTGAGCCACTGCTGTATTGATAACGCACTGATGACACATGTTGATCAGAAAATATGTGACCATCACAATAAATGTATTAATACAGATTGCACTGTATTGTATTACAGTATCACATTGTGTGCTTCACCCGTAGCTATGTAATTTTGAAGTTTTTATATTTTATAGATTTGCTGGTTCACAGACTCCTTATGGTTCATTTCTGTTATTAGTTACTTTTGTAAACTATCTGCTGTGTTATATTGCACATAATAATTAGGAAACTGACATTTCTAAAATAATACACCTTTTTTTTCCTTGTATTGAAAATTATTTCAATATATTAGATATTTGATGCTGGTCTCAGACTTAAATAAGTTATCATCAACTTATTTAAGTTTGAGACCCACGATCCAAATCTCTTTAATTGAATAAAATGATTTCAGACCAGCACTGGTCTGCAACCCATTCTATTGGAATCTCAAGTGTAATGACATCATATACTGGTCTGATGCTAGAGCAGAAATGAAACTACTTTTCCTTCTTTTCCTTTTCGACTTTTCAGGGGTTCCCACTGCAGGTCAACAATTTCCATCTCCCCCTGTCCTCTGTATCCTCAACTCTAACTCCAACTACCTCTATGTCCTCCCTCACTGCATCCATCAATCTCCTCTTTGTCTCCTACCTGGTAGCTCCATCTCTAGGATCATTCTTCTACCAATGTAACCACTGTGCCTCCTCTGAACATGTCCAAACCATCTCAATCTGTCTTCTCTAGCTTTTTCTCCAAACCCACCTGTATGTGTTGTCCCCTCATTCCAGGGGAAGAAATAAAAACTACAAAACCTGTATTTTCTTAAACTATATTTCATACAATGGGGATATTTAAATAAAACTACAAACTCTAACAAAGACCAACTCTGGCAATGTGCTGAGCTGAGTTCTTTTACTGGACGTCAAACTTAGTTGTGATGCGGCCAAATACCTTATGGATCTAGGAGCAACAAACCTCAGTGCCTCGCTCTGCTCACATGCTCATGCAAAGATTTATATTTCAAGCACACGCACTCCGTCAGTGTGTTTAGTCTTGCAGTCGTCTTAGGTATGTAATTAGATCTGAAATATGGAGTATTATGGTAATTATATGGTTTGCTGTGCACCTGTTTACAATTTATAATTTCATAAGTCTTTGCTCTGTATTAATTAGCCAGTTGCGTTATATAAGATATTTAGTCTCATGAACATATTGGGCAAGTAATGAGGAACTAACGCTAAATATTTAGAGGAATTAATAATCAAAGGTAAAGGTATTTCGTCACAAGCCGTAATGAGCCGCTCCGCTCGATTGTTACCATAGGTGCTCCGATCCTGAGACCGCATTAGAGAACACACCGGGATAATTTATGAATCCCATAGTTCCCCTCAGCGGGGATTAATTTTGAATTATTTATGCTCTTATACGCAGAGCGCTGAAACATTTTAGTAGGTGTCAGACGCTCACTCACGGATGAGGCTAATGTGCGGACTAGTGGGGGAACTTATGGCAGTCTCCTGTTATTTAAAGTCTACCTTTTTATATTCTGCTCACTCCCCCTGGGAACAGAGGGGTAAAAGATGAAAACAACATGTCTCTTTAAATAGAAATATACAATTCAGATGGCGGTGTGTGTGATTCACAATGCATTTATGAGCGAGATAAAAAAAGTTTGAAGTCAAAAGGAAGGGATTGGTCTGCTGTACTTGGACGTCTTGGCGGAAGGGGGGTAAACTTGTCTCAGACTAATGTAAAATGCGACTCTGGAATAGGTCGGAATTGACATATTGCTGGCAACTCTGGTTGGGCAACCCTCTTTTATTAGGCCGCGACAGCGCGGGGTGTTTTATTTGTGGTATCCATGTCAGGAGTCAAATCTTTAATCATGTTTTTGTTTTTGCACAAATGAAAATGAATAGGCTTTTTGAACCCCTGAAATGAAAAGGTGCTCCAGGTTAATAGTAGCTCACATTTTGCACAATTTGTACAGTTAGTCATTTCTAATATCATTAGGGAAATTAGGTGTGAGTTGATTTATTTGTTTATTCATTTAATAAATCATTTAAACTCATTCTGAATCTTAAGCGCACGCCGAGAAAAAAGACGAATAGCCAGCTCGCCATGCCCTTATAAACTGGAACCAGCATAAATCAGGTAATAAACTTACAACATGTTTTGCATAGCGCTAATTACTAGTGTTTTTAATTTGTCCGGTTCAGGCAGGGTTCTGTTGCCATGTGTCGCATCTCATTGCTCTCTGGTGAGTAATGAATGATGCGATTCAGTCTAATTCATGTTATGGATGTTCCCCCCCTGCTTTGTTCTCCTCATGTGCACTAATTAAATCCCCTGCATCGGAATAAGGTTGTTTTAAATATGCAGAAATGTATGTAAATTATCATTTGTATTAATTTGCAAAAGGCTTTTTAACGGCGCAGGTCAACGTAAACAAAGTGTACTCTTAGAGCACCTCACGCTGCTTGTATCTATCATTACACTGGTTTTCACCGCGCAGGAGGACCAGGCACACACACACACACACACACACACACACGTTCGGAGCACAGTGTCACTCCTACCAGCCTTATAATTCAAGCCAGGCTCTGTAATTGTGTTGGCAGCAGTATTGTCCTTGCCATAGGATCACTGCTACTATTGTACAGAAAAGGTCTCCTTTCTCGCTGCTCAACAATGTCTAATAAATCCTGGGGTGGAGAACATTGATGCTGGGCACTGACTGTGACACAAAAGAGGGGAATTTGGGAAGAGGCTGCAGAGGATAATGAACAGTATTTTAACTCGGCAGTTTAACCTCCGAGCCTGTCAGGAATGACCTTTCGCCAACCCCGGCGAGAGTCTGATTCCTCCCGTTTTTCTCTCTCACTCTCCTCTCACATTCTCTCCTCCTCTTTTACTCCCTTCTCGCTCTCTCTCTCTCTCTCCCCTTTCCTTCTCTTTTATTCTTTTGCTGACAGAGAGTATGCCGGAGTTAAAGAGATGGAAAGAGAAGGAGAGAGAGAGTGTGTGTTTGTAAGTGCATGAGGGGGAGAGAGGGTAGGGGCCAGGATGTGTAAGAAGTGTCAGTCCAAGACATTTACATGAAAAGCAGTTAGTAGTTGAAAGGCGAGCTGTTTCACAATCTGCCCGTACATTTTCTTTTTTCTCACCCTTTCTCTCTGGGCTACGTCTCTCTCCATCTCTTTTATTGCCCTGGTCCATGCCTAGCAAATTGATGTGAGAGCAGGGGCGACCCCCACACGTCTACAGCAGACTGGGAGGTGTTATTGACTCTCATTGAGGCCTGCGCGGCCCTCATACAGTATGGCCTTTATACAACCTTTTGCTTCACCTGAGGTTGACCTTGAAGGAATGTCTCTCTCTCTCCACATTTATGTGTCTGCTATTATTAGTGCCCTCCAAATCATGTTTTTCCCCTTCATTTTCCCATGCACCACTCTCCCTCTGCCGCCTCAACCCCACCCCCCTCCTCCTCCTCCTCTCTTTCTCTTTCCCTCACACACACACAGCAGAGGGTAGTAAGTGTAAATCAAGTGGGACCATTTTCTTTAGCAGGGCCCTGATTAGTGCTGATGATGTTTCCAAAGAGGTGAAGGGGACAACTCAGGGGCCACTGCAGCTGCTCTCGCCCTATTCACTGCACGCAGATTTATGTCCGGCTCTCTTCTCTTTTTCTCCTCTTTCTCCCCCACTCCCGCTCTCTTTCCTGCCACATTTTCAACATTATCAATATCGATCGGCCGGTGCACTTAGAACCTCTCTTTAACAATTGGCTCCTGCAGTTGATATAGGCATTAATGGTGAGTGCTTGTGGATTGAGAGAGAAAGGGAGGCAGAGGGAGAGGGAGGGTAAGAGGGTGATTTAAAACACTTTGAAAGATTTATGTAATTTCACGTGAATAACCCGCAGATGTCATGGCAGGGGATTCTCTACCACTCTGCCAGACAGCTTCATCAACATGGTAGTTATCTGCATGTGTCCACGTTCCCATCATCCTTTCTCATTATCGTTGCTGAAATGTTTACTTCTTATTCGTGTTTCCGAGCTCAGGCGACGTCATCGTCCCGATGCTCTGGCTTCTGCTGTTGCATCCGTCCTGATATGCTGACCCTCCCTGTTTGATTTACAGTGCAGGAGATTAACAAAGGCTTCAATCCAAAGAAATATCACATGATGAACAGATAACAGCCACAATAAACAGAAGGATACTTTAAAGCTTGGCCAGGGCATGTTTAATGGTTGGAAAAAAAAAAATCAGTAAAACTAATTTCAGTTATTTTAACAATCCGCTTCCATAGTTTTTGAGATTTATTATGTTTTAAGAAATCATTTGTCAGTAAATACAGAGTAAGAGATGCTTTAGTGGACATTTTAACCATAATGTGTCATTAAAAGCTTCCTTAAACTACCTTGTTGTTACCTTTTTAAGGAAATGTTACAGTGTTGCAAATAACAAACAAACTAATTAGTGAATAACTCTTTTTTGAAGACAAAAATCAGGACTGCATGCAGGCTAAAGTTAAGAAACACCGATATCATATGTCAGCACACGGGTAATTTTTACAAGGATGCCTGTCTGTTATTATTAAGTGTCCAAAACCTCCTGATGCGAGTTGGTCGATGGAAGTACAAGTCCTACTCTAATCAGGCTGAGACTGAACTAAGAGAAATCTTAGTCATGAGGCAAATAATCAAGTTCAAAGGTCACACCTATTCAGCAGCAGTTTCCATCCTGGGCCTTAAAGCTCAGCACTGAATCCTGAGGTGTATCAAACTAATTACTGTGAATAAATTGGTGACTGAACTGCTTTACTTTCTTGCACTTGAGCATTTGCTGGTAAATTATTTGACATTTCAATGACACAGACATCGCTGAGAGATTAGCCTTGAGTCACCACTCGTCCTTGCTGGCGCAGACACACTGTAGCCTGTGGTAAATGCTCCATTTAAACCCACTTCTGATGTCTAACCCTGTGGTTAACCTTCTATTGGAAAAGCCCTACTTCCATGGTATTATTAGCTTTTTTTTTTCTCTCTTTAATCTGTATCTGAACATTTTGAAGTATTATGTTTTCTTGGAAACTATTGCACCATCACCTCCCTGCAAGCTCAGTGAGATAAATACACAATAAATAACCCTGATATGACAAAAGTCAATCCAACGTTTCTGGATCTTAGGAATTGAGGTCATTTAATCCAAAAAGTGACTTTGAAGGCAGCTGGACACAGGAGGTTTCTTGAAGACGTTTCTCTTCTCTCATTCAAGAAGCATTTTCTTCTCAGGATTGAAAACTTGTCCTTAAAGTAGCTACTTTTGGATTAGTCCAATATAGATGCAGTTGAATGTTGTATCTTTAGAACAGGAGGCTGCGCTTATTCGTATTATTCTACATTTATATTTAAAAAAGTCGTATTTGCTCCACATTGTGACCCCCACACCTTCCTTCTCAACCCACACGAGCATAAATAATTACACATGGGTGACTAATTTGAAGACACTGCATGCTAAACACCCCCACCCACCACCACAACCGCCGTCTCCCCGCTGCAGGGTTCGAGAGATATAACACATGACCGCAAAACAAAGGCAACATCAAGCTCGTAAAAATTAACATAGCAAATGACCTGGAGAAGAGGCTCGATAAATATTCTGATCTTATCACCTCTACGTACGGCAAGAACGACTAGAGAGCAGCCAATGAAAGCGCCATCGTTAATCTTCTCTCCCCTCTGATAAACTTTTTTCTTTTTTACAGGAAACCTTCTTTCCAGCAACTCTGCAGGGGTCGGGACAAGGGCGCCTTCTTCCCAACTTGATAGATATATTTTTGGGAGATATCTGACTTTTGTTCAGACAGCTACACACTGACCTTGGACTCAAACTCAATTTAGCTTTTCCTTTCTGTACGGTGCGCCTCCCTCCTTGTGGTGTAAGAAGTCCTGTCTGCGAGAAACCGTTCGTTGAACCCTTTCTGTTTTGATCCCGCACACGATCAGACCTACAGTGGCGCTCCTGCGTACGTAAGGTTGATTTGTGTCAGTGGGTGTTTTCGTGCACTCACTGTTTCAACGCCGGTCCCTTCCCTGCCGTCACTAACAAAGCTGTTTATGCGAGGTGAGGTGACAGAGATTTGTACAGGTTTGATGTCAAGAGGAAGACAGTGGCTTTAGAGATGAAGAGCAGATCAATCTTCCTTACTCTCCTCCGGTGCTGTGTGTGTGTCAAGTGTCTTCTGGCCCGTCATTCTTACGTGCCTCAGGTAGATGAAGTGCATAATCCACCTCATTTGATTCAGCTTGGTGTTTTAACTCTGCGTAAATGTGATGACTCCTGGTCTGTTCTGAGTATAAACAGGAAGTACAGATAATCTCTGGGCCGTTTTGTGAATCACAATTGTAGTTTAGGTAGTGTGTGTGTGTGACTTGTATGTGTATGTAGGAACTTTAGTGTGCAGCGTTGTCACTCCTTATTAGTTGTGATTTGTCGTAGTTTGACTCGGTTGTCACGTTTGAAGCTTTCTCGTACCTCGAAATACCTTCAAAGATCTATTCCTGTCGATTATCAAAAACATGCGAGACATGTGATATATATGGTCTGTGGACAACACCAAGGAATGTCCAAGGTGATGCTCCTTGCTCTACACCTAGCACTTGCTGGAAAATTGTGTAACTAAACTATATTATTACCCAAACAACTGTACAATATGCATTACAAACTGTTCTTTGTTGGATTTTTGGCAGCTAAACTCTTTAGTGCTTTGTTATTATTGCTTTTGTTGTGAATTATTTAGGGTATATCAGGTATACACCTGATTTTATCCAATTTCCCTTCTATTCTTTCTTTTATGATTCTATATAAATGAGAAAAAAAATCAGAGAATGCAAACAAAGGGTAGTAATTCAGCACCCACCATACTAATATTCACTATTTCTCCTGGTACCATTCCTTTAATCCTTGAAGGAAGTATTGCTGGGCTGACATATAAATCTTGTGTGTTTTATTTTGGTGTGTTCTCCACAGCAGAATGATCTCCAGAGGATCCAGACACAGAGGGCAACACCTAACTTTAGCTCATAAGAAGCAGGACAGTCAACCATTTACGTTGGGACAGATTTCTTTAAAAAAAATCTATCCAGCAGCTTTTTTTTCATACTGGTTTATAGTAGAGTGTATCAACTGGGAATTAAACCTCCTGGCTGTCAGGGGTATTTCTATGTGCAGGACGACTCTGGAGACTAAAGATCAAGACATAATCACCAAATATTTAACTTCTTTGATTTTAATCTTTAAGAATTCCGTGCTTTTTTATCCCCCTACTATTTTTGCTTGCAGTCAATTTCAGAAAATTCAGAATCTTGTGGACAGATTCTCCTGGTCACTTCTTCATTTTTCCATCCCCGTGGTCATTAGGCTCATTGTTTCTCTCGAAGCCCATAGGTTTAGACAAGCTAAAATTGTCCTCCTCTGAGAACACAACACTGGTATCCAAAGCATCCTGCAGCAAGGACAAAATCAACACGGGAAAAAAAAAAAAAAACAAGTTAGTGTCACCACTGCCTTCATCAAAGAACAGGGGCATCTGATGCCCTAGTTTTCTCTTTTGTGGTGTACTTCTATATTTGAGTTGAAATAGGCTCCCATCTTCACCGTCATGCTCTCAGAAGTGTGTTTGATATCTCACTTTTCCCCACCCGTGTCTGTTTGTGGGCGCGGGTGTGTGTGACAGGTCTAGGTGAATAAGGAGGGAGCAGCATGCGAGTTCCCGGAGACAGGTCAGGTCACTCAGAGCGGAGAAAAATATGTCACTTGTCTGTGGTGCGCAAGGATTCGGCAACCCACACACTGCCGAAGGCTGGGGCATAAATCACAATTATTGAAGTTAAAGACACTGACTAGTCACAGACTGCACAGTGAGACACAGCACAGCATGGGGAAGCTCTCCAAATAAGCTTCCCTCTCTCTCCTCCACCTCTGCTGAATGACACTCCCAGAATATTCCTACGAGCTGCCGGTAGCCAAATGAGACAGGACAGAAACACAAAGTTAGTATATTTCGGGGGCACAGCCAGGAGCCTCGGTGTCAGAGCAGAGAGGAGGAGTAAAAATGGCAAGGTTGGAGTGTATTCTCACTCTGTGACCTGGGTAATTAGGAGGATAGGTGTGGGCGTACAGCATAGGTGTATATTTTCAACCCTGCGCTTGCCTTCCAGCTGCAGCCGCCGCCTCGTCTCCTTCACCCTCCCATCAGACGACAGGGACGTGTATTTGTCATCACCGTTAGGGAGTGATTAGGGCTGCTTTTACCATGTCATATATTATTACTCATTAAAAATAACCAGGTGGAGATTTTTTTTTTTTTTTTTTTTTTTTTTTAAGGTGAGGTGACCGCCGAGTAAAAAGTGACGAGAGAAGAGTTGAAGATGGTGCAGCTGCTCTGATGGTACACGGTGTGCAAACAATTACACTTAGTTCTGGAGAAACACGCGTGCACACACACACACACAAAAAAACACACACATCATTTCTTTTCCCGTCTCCGTCTGCAAGATATGATTTGAAATGACATTGGCTCCAGACTTCCTGACACAGCTCTGATGAGTAGTGTGACCTCCACTTCTTCTGACCCTCAGTGACCGAATGTCCTCCAAGAACCCACAAAGACAAAGCCTCATTAGGAAGGAAAATGTCCTGACTTGGTTGACGGGGGATTTTCTCTGCCTGGATGTGTGTGTCTGTGTGTGTGTGTGTGTGTGTGTGTGTGCGTGTCCAGTGGAATACTTGAGTGTCTGAGTCATACCCCTAGTGGCTCTCAAAGGGAATTACATTTTGACCACCTTGTGCGGACACAATGTTACAGTACTCAGGAGGAATTTACCACGGTGTGGATTTAATAATCGTTTATTGCTGTGTTAGCTGGAAAGGTAGAGTATGTTGGATTCTTCAAGAAAAACATTGGATAATTTGAGAATACGACTAAGCTCTTTTAACAGGCTAAAGACCAGGGGTGTCCACACTTTTTTTTGTCTTGTGAGCAACTTTTCAAATGACCAGGCTGATCCATCTATCTGTATTTCTATATATAAACTGCATATCGTTTTCTATACATCAACATATGTTATACTGTCTGACTCAATACCTATATTATTCTCACTTTCGTCAGAAAAATCTTGAAAAAGAAATAACATGTCTGGTTTTTATCACTATTATTATTATTTTTTTACGTCATTGCTCAGGATTTACCTGCACTTCCTTGACCTCCACAACCTGGCCCAGCTTCTCTAAGACCCTATGGTCTTTTTTTTTTTTTTTTTTTTTGACCCACGACTTCACCTCTATTATTTCTACAAGGACTTTTAAGGAGCCTTTGGATAGTGTATAGCCTTTATTTATTGATTAAATTGAATTAGTTTTTCTCCTTAGTGCCCGCCTGTCCGTCCTGGGTGAGGATCCCCTCCACTGTCGATCACCCTGAGGTTTCTTCCTTTTTTCCCTGTCTGGGTTTTTTTTGGGAGTTGTTCCTCAGCCGGTGTGAGGGTCTATAAGGGCCTTGTTTATTTTATATAAATGTTTGTGAAGTGCCTTGGGACAACGGTTGTTGTGATATGGCACTTTAAACAAATAAAGTTGAAGTTGTTGAAGTTGAGATCTACTGGATGATCTCGATCTATAGACATTGTGCTTATACGTTCTCTCATTTTTCCATGAAATCAAGTCGATACCACAGCTTCTTTTGCGAATTCTTTTATTATAGAAACTCTCTTTTGTGTTTTTCTTTTTTTTTTTTTTTTTTATCAAGATTCAAGTTCAACTTAAAGGTTTTCATTCTTAATGTATTACGCAGCTGCAATATTTTAGAATGTATAGCCAGAATTCAGAGATTTATGCTCTGTAAATTCAAAGCCTATGGATTGTTCCCCGCAGCCTGAGCTAATAGGCTGTGAGATGTTGATTTAGAGAAAGAAGGGAATGTCATCAGTGTAATAATACTGAGGAGTCACACGGAGGGAGGAATAAAAGAAGACAAGTCACCTGGATTTGCATTTCTAATGTTGAAGACATAGCTTAGCTGCATTGTCTTTTTTTTTTTTTTTTTTTTTTTTTTCTTTTTTCTGGGAATTGCGAAACAATTTCTTATTTCTGGGAATTGCGAAACATGCACACACTGCAGGTGCAAATAATGATATCCCACATTTAATCTCTGTACTGACTCCTATGTAGTTGTTAAAGCTGATGTTTAATGTAAATCTAAAAGTCATAACCAGACAAACAATACGTTTCAAAGTAGTAAGTTGTAAAATCTTACAAAATGAAAGTTGCATTTGTTTGAAATGCTTTTCTTTCTGATTCATTTGTTCTTCTATTTTCATATATTTCAGAATAAACCTCACCCATAGGTGCATGCACCCTGTGTACAATATAGAAACTGCCACAACAGATGTCAGACGCACATTTGTTGCAGCATCACTTTTCGTGACAATAATGATGTCTTGCTTTCCTTTCCCCCCCGTATTGACATCTGCCTCCCAGATCAATGGCAGACAGTCCAACAGGTAGACAGGCAGCCAAAAAAAAAAAAAAAAAAAACATGCTCCTGTTAGTTCTCTCCACATAACAAGTTCCCCCCGGGTACATCCTGAGACTTTTATTACCGCTGCTTTCCTCCCAGTCTGAATCTTTGAGGAGATAAGGAAAAGGAAAGAACAGAAGAGGAGGAAAGAGAGGTTGATGACAGAGGAAGGAAATTGGGACATGCAGCGTATCAGCATTAATGAGGAGAAAACACGGGGTGAAGGATTTTGGATAAAAGACATAACAAGCGCGTTTATTCAGCAAGTTGACATTAACTTCCAGGTGTTGGGCTTATCTCAGTGGGGCAGTGGTTGAACTCCTGCAAAGCACTTTTTAAACACCCACATAAGTTGTTCGGGGTTGAAACAAAAAAATATGCCTGATTATTTTCTATATTTATTTTTTTTTTACAATCCTGTTTTGCTGCCAGACAATAGTTAACGGTGTCTTCAGGGCCATGAACTAACTGAGGAGCAGGAGTAAAAAGACGTGACTTTGTGAAAATTCTGTCAATTTATATGTGAGTCTGAGCCTTTAGCTGAATTCTTATGAGGTGTAATTATTTAATGAGTATTTTTTTTTCCCAAAATAAAGTTCAAATCTGCTCAAGAAATACTTTAAGCACATCTCAGTAATTGATATTGTTATCAAGAGACAAGTTACATTGTACTCACTGAAGACTAGGTATAAAAGCAGCAAAAGAAGTGAAAGATTCACAAAACACCTTCTCAGTTTTGTTTTATAAATATTCTTTTTTTTTTTTCTCATGTTGATTGATCCAAAAGGAAGTTTCTGGTACTTTACTTTTAGAGGACAGATTTTGTTTTTCGTTGCCTTAATAGAGTTGCAACATGGCCTCTTTGGCTTCTTCTATTACTGAATAAAATAGAAATGGATATATTGTATACATATTTGATATACCTGATTCCTGATATTGGTTTAATTTACTACTGGTGTCCACCTTAACAAGGCATATTTTATTTCTGGATTTAGTTTAAGTTATCACTGTCACACTGTGTTGCAAATACAAATGATAGATAGTTACATAGATAGATAGATAGATAGATAATTTATTGTGATTTTTAATAATCAATTACTAGACATTAGGAGTGTGGCGATTCACTCACATAACGATCCAATTCATATCTCGATTCACAGGCTATAATCCGATTCAGGAATGATTCATAAAAATATTAAACGATCAATCCAGTTGGATCTGATTCGGTTCAGTTTGATCCAAACCGATTAATTTGCACCCCCCTACTAGACATGTTTGGCATGGTTGCATGGCCCGAGCTTGGAAAACATTGTCATTGATGTTCACTTTTGCTGCATTATGTGGAATGATCCCTGAATGTATTTTTTCATTGTACATTAAAAAAGAGCATCAATTCTATTTATGAGCGCCTCCTAGTGGTTAAGAAGGTGGACTTGGGTCCACAGGGCTTCAGGTTCTAATCCACCAGCTGCCAGGTTGCCACTGAGGTGCTCTGATCATAGCACCGTCCCGACCCACATAACTTCTTGTGGGCTCACCACCCACAGGAAGGCTCACAATAGGGTGCAGTGTGATTAAGGTGGTGCCAGCTGCCCCTGCGACCCGGCAACAGACAAGCAACAGAAAATAAATGAATGAATGAATGAATGAATGCTATGTACCAAAAGCAGTAACTACCGGTTACCGGGAAATTGAATTAACCTTCAGTTTTAAGCAGCAGCAACGCGGTTCTTGTCTTCTGTGAGACTGTCCTAAGGAAATGAGGCTGCACTTGACAAAAAGAGGGAGAGTGATATTTGGAGTAATGACAAGTACCGCAGGTGTAACCTACCTTGGTCTGGTAATAAATGATGTCCAGCCCCTTAAAGACAATTCTATTACCTCCCCAGTCATGTGCAATCAGTCACTGTCGGGGAAATGGATATGCACACGTGTTACCAAATCGGTAGCCAAGGTCCTATCAATACCGACTGATCTGTAGATATATACCACGGCGTTGGTGGCTTGTTCACATTTCTGTCTGAATCACGGCCAAGTCTTTCATTAAAGACGTAAGAAGCCAAATCTAATGGAAATGGACGACATCCAAGGGAATATAACGTAGCTGTTCATGTTCGCCGTGACTATTCTTTTACAAGAAACCGCTCCGTTAGATTGCATCTAAAGTCTGATTTCATTAATGTGGAAAAAAAAAAAAACAATTGTAAATTGCAACGTGATTTTTTTTTTTTTTTTTTTTGCATCATGGACCTGTGATGGACCAGTGGGACTCATTATTTTTCTCTTGGAGTCAGCAAAGCCTCCCCTAAACGCTCTAGTCTCCAGTTCCTCACTGAAGTAACAGCTTTTACACACAAACATCACTTGCAGGATTAAAACCCAGAGATATTTCTATTCCTTTTTCTTCTTCTTCTCTAGAAAACTCTTGTTGTTTGCTGGCAGCACGGGCACATGGCTTGAGTTTTTCCAGTATTATCCTCTGTTTTATGTTTATTTTCTCTTTTTTTTTTTTTTCTTGCCATGCTCCCCCTTCCTTTCTTTCTTCTTTTTTTTTCTTCTATTGCCATTTTGCATTTGCCCCTTGAGCATGAAACCAAAGTCAATGAGAACCAGGGGTATATGGGTCCCAGCAGGGGTGAGGAGATCAGACCCTCTTTGAGTATCACATGTGGCGCTGGTTAAATGGGGGCTAGACCCTAAAGAGTCACACAACACATACACACACAGAC
Source organism: Paraplagusia blochii (assembly GCA_016785265.1). Taxonomy (NCBI): domain Eukaryota; kingdom Metazoa; phylum Chordata; class Actinopteri; order Pleuronectiformes; family Cynoglossidae; genus Paraplagusia; species Paraplagusia blochii. Next base: position 178,565 of record JAFBJS010057749.1, read on the forward strand.
ATTAATGCATGCTCATATGCCTACTTGGCTTCTCAGCTCTGGTGCTGTTTTGTAACCTTTCATCAGCCCTTTTTACTTAAAACATTTTTTCAACCTATTTCTCCTTTTAAATAAGTTTTATTCATTTAAAAAAAAGCTGTTTATCTACTGAATACGGGCCCACTGCTCTGACCTGTGCACGTGTAAATGTTTTCCCCCCAAAAAAACACTTCACGCCTCCACATCAAGCTGTTTTTTTTTTTTTTTTTCATCTTCAAGTTGCACCTGATACATTTCTGTCCTCTTGTGACTGTCCAAATATTTGAGTGGGAGAGACATTTAAGAGAGACCTTGAGAGGAGCACAATGACCCTCCACTTGTTCCTCCATTGGAGGGAGAGAAATAAAAGAGAGGGAAAAAAGTGCAGTGTTCTAAGGCCGGGCCAGAACATCTGGCGCGCAGGAAAACACCTAAAGCTTGATTAAAATCACACTTTTCCTCCTGAGCCGTGACAAAATGACACTTAAAAACCACCAGTGTTAAACCAACACACTGGTGAATTAGAATAATAAAAAGCTAAGACTCTTTTCATTAGATAAGGGTGAAACCCTCTGCTCAGGCTTTGTTTGGCTTCGCACGTCACACGTCACCTCCGTAACTGCACAGGTCGTGTTGTCTCTGCCCTCTTTAACTAATTTGTTTGTGGATTTTTTCAATTTTCATATCATCATCTGCAACTTTTTTTTCACCTCTTAAACCTTGACCCTGTGGAGATACTGTGGAGTCCTGCGGGCCGCTGTGCAGTCTGGGTGGCCGGGCGGCCGGAGAGGCAGGAAAGAGGCAAGGCTGCACAGACTCCCTGGGATCTATTTACACGAACGGGAAGCTTTTTTGGTGGGAGATAAAAAACAAAAAAAAAACAAAAAAACAACCGCAGTAACTGTCGTTGAAGAGCTTTTCCCATCGTCTGTGGAATCCAGCCCACTTCAGCCCTCCTACTGTCACTTCAGCAGATGTTTGGTTTAGGAAATTATAAACGATGTCTGCGTTTCCCCTCCTGTTATCTGTTATTATTACTATAAGTCTTTGAGTGTAAAATACTTGGCCAGGACTTTGTATCTGCTGACAAGATGAACATGAAACTTTCTTGTGTGTTTAACCAGTGACAGAGTAGTTGGGTGGAAACAGATGATGATATCGGACCAGTGTTATAACTTCATGACCAAAGGGAACACAACAGAAAATGTGTCATACATTGTTGACTGGTCAGTTTTAGCGGTTGTTATTTTCTCTTATTTACATGGTCTTTAATTCATTTAAATATTGATTATCGCCAGGTTGCCGCTGATCATAACACCATCCCAACCTGTATTAACGTCCAGTGGGCTCACCACCCACAGGAAAACTCACAGTATGGAGCAGTGTGATTTGGGTGTCAGTGGTGAAGACTGCTGAGTGTGGAACGAAGAAGAATGAATTAAAAAAAATACATACTGTATATTGTTTAGCTACTGCAGGTTTTTGTGTTTATCATAAAGTGAGAATAATCAGAATGCAGGTCAACTGCTTACACGTATATTTGTAAAAAAAATATATTTTAATGAAAATTATTGTTTTACTTAAAGTGTAAAATGTTTTTTATTAGTTTTATTAATATGCGATTGAGTGACAATTTAAAATTTTAAACTATTAACTATTTCAAACTTATTCAAACAATGGTTATATGAATAAATCAACAACTACAATTTAAGCCAGAAGATTAATATCAGTTTAATTTCATATTTATTTCAATTCAGAAAGAAAAAAAAAAAAAAAAAAATATATATATATATCACTGGGCTCACCACCCACAGGAAGCAGTGTGGATTTGGGTATCAGTGTTGGAGACTGCTGCCACTTGGGACCTGGTAATGTGTTAATTAAAAACATGAAGACATGTTGACCAGTGTGACCCACTTCCTGTCCACATAAACCCTTAAATTTCGGCCTCCTTCATCCTCTGTTGATACTTAGTGGCTTTTATTTTATTTTTTTTTACAAATGTATATTTCACACCACTTTCTACAGCCTGTCTAACATACACTGTCTGTGTCTGTGTTAACTCAGCCCCTGGTTTTCCACTGATATTACCATCATCCCCATCACCAAACATGCAGAGAGAGGGAGAGAGAGAGAAGGAGGAGGAGGAGGAGGGGAGTAGCAGGGAGGGAGGGTCAACATCAAATGTGATGAATGCCTTTCTACGGAAAAGCTGCACGGAATGTCCTTGACTTTAATCAAAACTATTTGTTTTTGGGGGCGGCTCGTCTGTTGTCTCATGCGCTCATGTCCACTGATAGCCTGACATTAATGACACCATAAATCAGACCAAGTGACGCCGGGGTTTTTTGGTAATGTTTCAGGGCCGCTACAGGGTGGAGGAGGAGGAGGAGGAGGAGGAGGAGCTTGAAGACTCTGTCCAAATGTCAGTTTTTGTGGCGGTGGTTAGCATAGTCGGAGAAACCGGAGCTAAATTAACATTGAAACGAACAATGTCAGAGTCTGTTGCTGCATTATCTCAAGGATTCAGTGGGATTTGAAGTAAATTGCGAAGCACGACTCTCTGTTTCTTCTTCGCTCTCAACAGGCAACATTCGTACTTGAGCAGCATCAAAGACTGGGGCCAAACTCCACTGATAAGCTGTTCTCTGGTGGATATGTGAATGCCATGATTCCTCATTGCACATCCCTCATCCCTTCACTCTGATAGTCTGCTCATATAAACAAACCAGCCCGCTCCGGGCCAGGATCTAAACAAATCTGACATGATTGATTTTACAGAGTCTATGAGATAACTGTTCATCGGCCAATACCCTATTAATAGAAAAAAACCCTGAAACCTTCATACGGGAGGGAAGGGCCAGGAAAACACTGCTGCCCGCTTGTGTGTTTGAACCGAGGTGGGGAAGGAGGAGGTGGAGGCGGAGGAGTTGGAACAGATGTTTAGTATTCCGAGGGTCAGATGGTGTAATTCCACGTCAATTAGTTAGGATTTCAGGCATTAGGATGTTCTGTTTTGGGTCAGCACGAACTTTCACACGGAGAAATGCTCCTGAATTAGTGTTAGTTGTAGGAGCTGAAACACTAGACAGTTTTTTATGGGCTCAGCAGGGCCTCAACGTATAATTTACTAATGAGCGTGTTAGTGGAAAATGGAATCATTCTTCAACGTAAACATTTTGCTCCCACAAAGAAAACCTAAAAATATACTCCCACTGCGTCTGTAATTGGAAATGCACACTCATACATTTGCGAGGCAATACAGTAAGTGCCGCTCGGTGTGTTTCCCCTGTCACAGTTGACGCTAAACTAAGGAGCGGTACATAGATCACAATCACAAAAGCTGTTTGCTTGATTCTCGCATTGGCAAGAGAAAGCTATCTAGACAGTGGCTGCCAGTGTGCATTTCTAATCCCTAGATGGCTCATAGGCGCAACGAATCTTATCCATCTACATGCTGTCAAAAAATGTCAACGACATATCAAATGGGAGGAGGAGATACCTGAAGGAGAGGTGCTGCAGGAAGCAGGGGAGGAAACATACAACATTGTGCATTTCCAATGCTGCATGCAAACACACACACACACACACAAATACACCGGAGAGACATGGAACTGTCGTCAGTTGACAAACAAATGACAGACAAGTGACATGTGGGAACACCAGCACTAGGCCCGATTGTAATCGCCCCTGTGAAATTGTGCCATTGGCATCTCCTATGTAGAGATGAGGGTGGGGGGGGAGAGGCGGCGGGGGGCTTTGTGTCATTTCACACAAACAAAACCTCTGCCAAACACCGGATCTGATTGCTTCCACTGGCGTCAACTGTGTCCAATCTAATCTGTCTGTCAATCTGGGTTGCAGGGAGTGAGGACATGGTAAAAGGAGGGATGACAGAGAGGTGGGAAGGCAAAGAGGGGAAGAGAATACGTGCATTTGTAGGATTGGAGAGAAGGTCTGATATTAAGGCTCTGGCGGTAATGTTTTTTTTTTTTTTTTTTGGTTCTACATGGGAGCAGCTTGATAAAAGATGTTGTCATTTTTAGCACCAAATGTCAGGTTTGCTCAGAAAAACTCTGTGAACCCTTAAAACAGTCAGTACTTACTGTTGTGACGCATTTTTTTACACAAAACTATAAAACTAGAGCTACGTAAATGAATCCATTTATAACTATTATTAGAAAATAAATAGATAAATGAATAAATTGTGAATAACAAGTTTATAACTTTGCATAAGTTAACATCTTCTAAAAGAAGAAAAAAAAAATCTGAATGGTGATCTTGGTTTGTGGCACTAGATGATACAACTAGATGCACAGCATTTTGTACTTTGTACTTTATTGTAATAGGCCACACATTAAGAATTATAATATTTTTAAATGATGAATGTTGCTGAAACTTGGAGTTTTCTAAAAAAAAACAAAAAAAAAAACAGCAATAATTACGGAACACTTCAATAAATAGTGGTTGAATTGTACCATGATGATGTTAGTGAAAATCACAATCTGATCAACTTGCTTCTCTAACCTCAGTCAGAGATGTTTTGTTCCAATGCTCCAAATATTTATCTGAAGCTGGTCTCAGTGCCTCCCGTGCTGTGACCCCAATGCAGATCTGTAAACTTTGGAAATAAACTTTTCGAAGTAGTTTGGACATGTACAAAAAGGCCTGGACTGGGGTCCACAAGGTTCCGGATTTGAATCCACCAACTGTCTGGTTACCACTGAGGTCCACTGAGCATGGGACCGTCCACACTCAAAGTTGGGTGATGACAAGGAGAAAAAATTTTGTTCCTTTCATAATTTCAACTAAAAGTGCCCTTAAGAGAAACCATGGTCAGCCTTGGCACCTGAAATTCATTGAGCCACAACTTTCAGGGATGTTATTTAGGGATGTTCTATGATAAAAAAAATACAAAATGTTAACTCAAATATTAAACTTAAGTTGTTTTTAATTCATAATCTGCACAAGTCTGGACTTAACCCCGGGTATAAAGAGGCTTCTGCAGTAAAGCTGAAGGTGTGTTCAATGTCTTGTGATTTTATGAAAGTCCTCATACGTAAATAACAGGCTGCAAATGAAATATTTTTTATTCCAATTATTTTTTTAATCTGTTTCCATACACCCACATTAAATGTAAGAAAACACATTTGTATCCGATTTTTTTATGTTTTTATTTAACATATTGGACGTTGTAGCTGTGTTTTTATCAAAGGAATTTCCACTTTATCTTTGCCCTTAGTGGCACTTTGTTGCACACAAATTTGGGAATTTATTTATGGAGTGTCTGCTGTGTGTCTGTGAGCGCACGTCTGAGCCCGAGCGCCGTTGCAGCGAGCAGGGTGGGTGTCATGTATCCAGCGGCGAAGCTGGAAGATAATTGGCATCGCGCTCTGACTCTTAGCAGCCTGAGCTGACCTGAGAGCTGCAACAGAGTGAGAGAGAGAGAGGTAGAGAGACACAGGGACTGAATGCAACCTAATGACAATGGGACTGAGTACATATATAATACAGTAACAGGGGGGGTTATTTATTTATGAGCCCTTGAGTTGGGGATATAAATATGGTGATGTTTTGTGTGTGTGTCTGCACATGTCTTCATAGGAATGTATGCTCAGGCGTTGCAGGCACCTGCACCATTAGTCACCTCACATCTACACTTTTGAGTTTGCATGCACATATATTACTTGTTTGAGTGCAGCGTTCTGCAACAAGACAAAAAGCCGCGTTACAAGTGAAGATAAATCTCATTTTACTCTTCGGTAATGCCACAAAAGGGACATTTAATCAATACAGATGCACACAAGTCCTGCTTGATTTACACCTCAGTATCAGCATCGGCCGCTCACGTTGCACTAAACCAACTTTGTTTTGAATGCCCTTCACTAAAAGCCAACCAAAAAAAAACACATAGCTTGCAACATTTTAAACCTATAAATCTAGAGGGGGCCGTAGGGGAGCAGCTATGAAACAGCTAGACTTAATCAGACAGGTAAAACACCATTGCCCTATTTGCGGGGGTCACTGGGGATCCTGGTGGTGTGCTCCGCTGACAAAGGGCACAGGCAGCTGGAACTGGTGGGAGCACAAAGCTGGAGAAAACCGTTAGCTGATGTTGTTTAATCAGGGAGGTGAAACTATTGGAAAATTACTGAATTGTGTTTTTGGATGAGTTGCAGTTGTTGCTTTGACTATTTTTGGAGTTTGAAGTACGAGATTTTGCAAAAATGTTATCAGAATTCAATTCTCCCTAATAATAAACCATTATAATTGTTTTTAATGTGATGTGATAGAAGAGCATCAGCTGAGGTGAAGGGAAAGGTTTACAGGACAGTTGTGAGACCAGCCATGATGAATGGATTAGAGACACTAGGAATAGGTAGAAGACAGGAGGCAGAGCTGGAGGTGAAGGAGTTAAAGATGCTGAGGTTCTCTTTGGGAGAGACAAGGATGGACAGGATCAGGAATGAGGTGATTAGAGCGACAACACAGACAGGAAGGTTTGGACAAAAAGCTAGAGAAGCCAGATTGAGATGGTTTGGACATGTACAGAGGAGGGACAGAGGATACATTGGTAGAAGAATGATCCTAGAGATGGAGCTACCAGGTAGGAGACAACGAGGAGATTGATGGATGCAGTGAGGGAGGACATGGAGGTAGTTGGAGTTAGAGTTGAGGATACAGAGGACAGGGCGAGATGGAAATTGTTGACGCTGTGGCAACCCACTGAAAAAGGGACAAGACAAAAGGAGAAGACACATTGTTGGAGTGGCTGGTGCCCATTTATTTCAAAGCTTCAAAATTTGCTTCATAGACTTTATGGATTTTAGTCATTACTTTTCAACAATGTCTGTGAAGATCCTCATTCATCCAGGTCATGATATCCTAAAAGTTTAGCAACTGAATTTCCTCTTGAAGTTGAAAGATGTTTTCATTCCTCAAAGGAAGTGAGTGGAGTAGATCTACTAGTGTTCCCTCTTAAATCAACCAGAAACTGATGAAGTTCCTCAGTTGGAGAATTAATTGTCTTCCAACTGCAAGAAAAAGTCCAGTTTCTGACAACTGAAATTTTTGGATGTCCTAAACATTATTAATAATTTTTTTTTTTTTTGGCACCAAAAATCAATGCTACAAATGCGTCAGTCAGAATGTAGTTGTTGGCTTACTATCCTGGGTAGGCTGACTGAGACTTCTAACCTGAAGTCCAAGGCTCTACTGATCTTCTTCTTCCTGTCTTTTTCACAATGTGTCTTCATAACAGCAAGGTTATTGACGGTGTATTTTTTTTTAAATATTAGAGTGCTTTTGACCTTTAATTCGATATCCGCCAAACTTACACAGATTTACACAACAATTTATATCACGATCTTTCCTTCATAGTTTTGGATGAGGCTTGTTTCTGATTATTTTCTTTAGGTTTTGTAAGAAGATAACGTCTTGATGGGAAATCTTTTTGTTTCTTGGTTTACTTTTTTTTGTTTAACATCATTTAACCTTGTGATAATGAATCTGTTAAAATGATATAGAAGCATTGAGCAAGATACAACCATCACGTCACAAAATCAATCCATCTTCATCCACTTATCTATTACCGGATTAATTGGGCAGTAATCTCCAAGACCACCACCCAAATCACACCGCACCAGCTTCTCATGAACCTTCCTTCAGGTGGCCAGCCCACTGGGAGGCAGTAACCAACCTAACAGGGATTCAATCTTGCCCAGGAGGTGAACCCTGGAGTTAATGTGATATGGAGAGTTGAGAGTAAACCCAGCAAGGCTTTTCACCCTATGGAGAAAGTTCAGGGTTCATCTCTCTTTCCAAGTCCCACATTTGACACAATGTTGTGGTCGATTTATGCAGTGTTATTGGACAGTGTTAGAAATGTGACCAAACCACTGAATAAAGGCTATTTGGCAACTTCCCCCAGACCCAGTGCATAATACAGCTGGCAGTGGACGACCTTTTCCAATCCCAGTAGAGCAACAGTTATTCTAATTTTATTGCAGGCCTGGTCAGATCACATGTTGGTCAGTTCTTAAAACAACGAAAGCTGTGAGCTTTACCTACCAGATGGAGAAACACCAATTAAATGTTCTGAACTCCCAATGACATTTGACTCAGATCTGTGAGGCTAAATAAATACTTGTTTATGTTGCTGGCAACTGCCACAGGATCTTTTTGATAGTAGCAGAATTAAGGAAAGGAAAGCAAACTTTTTGTCATTGTGACAACAAAATGCCATCTCTGTATTTAACCCATTACCAAAGTGAACAGTGGGCAGGTTTGAGGGCGGTGAGTGGGGATGGTGCCATGCTCAGTGGTAACTTGGCATTTGGTGGATTTGAACCTGGAGCCCTCTGGACCCCAGTCCGGTTCCTTAACCACTAGACGACCACTGCCCACTGAGTGACCAGTGACCTACTTCCAATTCATTTGACTGTGCAAAATAATAAAAAAAAGATTTATTTCAAAACTAATGACACATATATATGTGTATATATACATATATAGACCAATCATGTGATCTGGCCCTGACTCTGGTGCCTGGAGTACACAACGCCTGAGGTGTAAGTCACAGAAGACACCCTCCCACTGCAACATCCAACAGGCTATTAGGAAACAAAAAGAAGTCTGTGAAGTGGAACAGATGCTGGCCGAGGTGCAGTCGTGTGTGCAGGTTAAGGGGTTACCTGTTGGAGTTTCCCATCAGCGGAGGTAAAAACACACTGACCTACAGGAGGATCGATAAAAATGTGAGTGGAGACAATCTCAACACTGGCTCCACTTGCCTCAGTCTCCCTCTCTGCCCTGTGTACTGGTGTTGACAGTGAATGCTTGTTTAACTTGGCCTGACATCTGTTAAGTGAGACAATCAACTGACCCAGTGGTGACAGGCCAGTGATGCCTCTGTTGGCCATCGAATACTCTTCCTTCTCCGATGCCTTAAAAAGCATTATGTTACGAACCTTGTTAATTTAGTTTAATTAAAAAGGGAAAATGCAATTTCGTAAAAAAAAAAAAGTGATGTAAAAGGGCAGGAAGCACACAATACATATACAATAGAAAATACATATGCAAACACTTTTATACAACTCAGAAAAAATATGACATCACATAATTACAATTTGTATGTACATGTTAATTAATTAAATAATGTGTCACCATGTTAAAATAGCAGTGAAGACAAATTGCAACAATATTAGTAATAAATGCAGTTTTCCCACATAGTTTTACATCACAATCTTATGAAGTAATAATACAATCATTAGGATATCATAATCTATATCAGAATTCTTCTTCTTTTCCTTTGGTTTGTTCCTTTTTTCAGGGGTTGCCATAGTGAGTCAACAATTTCCATCTCACCCTGTCCCCGACCGATCGGGTATGGAAATCATTTTGTTGTCTCGCGTCTTTGATTCGGCCAAAGTTTGACGTCGGATGCCCTTCCTGACGCAACCCTCACAGTTTATCCAGGCTTGGGAGCAGCACTGTAAAACTCTGGCTTGTGCTCCCTAGTGGCTGGTTTATAACCTATAATAGAATGAGTTGTTTACCATTGAAAATAATTGGGATTTTGTGTTTGTTTGTGTGCATCCTTATACCTGATGCAAAATTAAATATTTTCTGTTTAATAGATTGATTATATGCTACAATTACTTTTATTGGCGTTATTAATTAATATTTATAACGCATCAAAATACTAGTCTGCAGAACTACTCAGGTAGGTCAAAACTGCAGACAGTGCATCCCTATTCATCAAATGCATTTCTCTGCAGAGCCATCAATCCTGATGAGGCTTAATGATACTTTTATGCCTGATGATCTTATGACTCATCAAAGTGTCATGGTTCGGGCGACGCCGCGTGACCTTTGTGTTTGCGTGAGTGAGTGCATGTTAGCGTTGGCCGCAGGATGCTGCTGGCAGATACAGTATAATGTGTGCTTTTTGCTTCTCCCCTAATTCAATCAGGTTCCTCCCCTCCGCCATGGCCTCTTTATTCCAATTCGATTAGTGGGCTAAAGCCATCAAGATTTCCTGAACAAAATGAATGCTTGTATTAATCCCCGCAATTTCCATTTAAAACGTAAGGGCATCGACTTGATTAATAAGGGCTGATGCTGAATAATTACACAGCAAACACAGGGAGGGTTATAGGAAAAGCACAGCTGGGCCTGCCCCTAAATGCCCTCTGGGAAAGCAGAGAAGAGGGGGTCAAAGTAAAGCAATGGCAATGACTGAGGTGATGAATCTCTTAGCTGGCCCCTCATGCAATTAACAAGCAATGCTTCTATTAATTTGGTTCCCCCAGAGTGGTGACCGGTCAGATGTCTCAGGGTCCAGGGTCAGCGGTCGAGAGCAGATGTCAAGCCAACAACAGCACAGAATAAAAGAGAGGAGAGGAGTGTGAATTAAACAGAAGAAGAATTACACATAATCCCATTCCAGTGTATTTATGTTTTTATTTGTTTCGAGGATTGTTGTTACATTTTTCTTGCCAGGTGCTGAGATTTTGGCTGAATAGAAAAAAAAAGAGACCACTCTTTAGAATTAGGTATTCAGAGATGCAGGTAAGAAAGGAAACATTCTGCGCACATTTAATTGAGTAGTGATCAATTGTTGCATGCAGTGTCGGAGCATTCAATAAAGGCTCGATCAATTGTGGGGTTGGGCTGCAGGGAGGGGAGACAAACAATAGAACAGCTCTCTAAAGAACACACTTTAGGTTTTTATATTAATTCATCTGTGGTGTTTTTAAGGCCACTGTTACTGATGTTATATTAAAGTGGTGATTCATTGTCCGTTTGTGACAAATGTTACATTGATCATGGCCTCTTGGACTTTTTCTTTCTGTTTTCTTTGGAGACGAAAGGAGGTTTTATCTTTCCATAAAATGTGGTTTATTCTTCTTTGTGTTATTTTAACAGTGTGTGGAAAATCATATAAGAGCATCAAATTTTACTTCCTAAAAGAGCAATAAAATTTGGTCAAAGCAGATTTTTTTTTTCCGGCATTTTACTGAAAATATATATTTTTATGATACAAGCATTTTATCCACTGTTTATAAAATAGACTTAGAAAGTGTAAAGGAATGTTGGTGATGGATTAGAGAAACCCACTGCTGAATGTGCATGGCCCTTAAAGTTTTTCTTTTTTTTCCCTGTTGCGTTAGAAATTTTATATATATATATATATATATATATATATATGACTGCTGCCACTGTGATTCATCAATGGATAAGCAGATTAAGATGTATGGAAAAAAATATATACAGTTTATTCGTTATAAATCAAAGCTTGTTCAGTGGTAAGTTAAGTATAACTTGTACATTTTGGAATGAAAATGTGAATGAAAGACTCTGTTTTGTGGGCACAAGTGGAATAAATGGCAAAAAGCTAGTGATTTTCAGTTTTATTATGTATGGACTTATAGTGTTGTGTAGTGTATTTCCTTGCTTTTTTTTAAACAATTACTTTTATACCTCACGCAACCACCAAAGTTTTGTCTCAGGTTGTCTCACTGTCAAGAGTTCAACCAAGTCAAAATCCAAAGCGCCGAATGACCTCTCTGCTGGCACGGGAACATCGAGTGGTCTTCCATTTGGGATTAGGACTTCTGGCACTGTCTGTGTATTTTAAAATCCAGCTTCAAACCCCATATTTATTGCATCCCTTTCCTGCCCAATAATAGTCTTCCACTTCTCACAAGTTGCTCTTTCATTCTAGCTCGGCTTCACATTTAACTGTGTGCTGAACTGAGTTCTGCTTAGAAACTTCTTGGGGTCATAACTCAAAGTCAGAGCCCACTATCCATTAATAACTCTTAATAACAGACTCGCTGACCTCACCCTGGATTCTCTCATTTTAAGCAAGCTACCACTTCAAAAGATGTCCAGCGGCCTCAAGGTTAATGGCGAACCAAATAAAGGGAGAAGTTGTTAAAATTAACACTGTGCCAAGCTGCTCTGTTTCCCTTTAGAACCTAGGGAGGCTTGATCCTTTTATGTTTGAAAGAAAGCACTACCATATGTTTTCAAACATGGGGGGAAAATGCTCCAGGGATGGACTGTCAGGACTGTGTCCTGTACGGCTTCAAAATGCAGCTTTGTTAAGTGGCAGCAGTGGAGGAAATGAAGCTTGACACTATTTTGATTCTGAAAACACCATCCTGCCTGGCTCTGCCCCAGCGATTATCCCACTTCTTAAAACTATTGCATGCATGAAGAGAAACCGTGAAGTGCGTGGTGGAAAATAGACCAGACTCAGGGTCCAATCTCCCTGAACCGGCCACTTTTGCAGCTTCTCTATCTGATTGTGGGTGTTTATTTGCGACCAAAGACAGCATGATTGTAGGATTTTTATTCAAGTTGAATAATTAAATTTTACAATGATTGGCTAATCCTTAAGCTTAAGCTGTAAAGTGTTTGTGCTTAGTGCCAAAAGTGGATAATTATGTTAGAATATTTACATCTGCATGCACATTGTTTTGGCGCCTGCTGCTTAATTTGCAGATACAGCATTTCATTATACATGCCTTTATATTTGTAGTAGATAAGAAGCACAAAGTGATTTGCCCTCAGCTAGTTTTACCATCTGTTGATGGAGATGCCGCACCATCACAGCCTCGCAGCCGCTGAATTAGTGCAGTTCAATGGTGGAAATAGACACAGCAGCATATGCTTACACTCAGAGTTCAGGCAGCAGCTCCTCTCTAATATGTGGTGCCACAGATGACTGACATTGTTTTGTTTCTGCTGCACTTTCACCATCTGCCAGCAAATAGGCCAGATTGATTACACGAGGACCACAGGGTCCAGTCAGTGTGCATGTGGTGAACATGAATGTGGGCTTGGCATGTGCTGCTCTTGGATCAGCACTCACCACTACAGTATTGATCTCTTCCAAGTTATCTTCACTTCTCAGGATGCAAGGGGACGGCTGAGGAAGTCACAACCTGAGGGTCTCCATTCCATTTCCCGTTTGTCCCTGCTTCCTCTGGGTGTCTCGCCATTGTTCACAGACACGGCTCAAGCACCAAGTGAAACCTCAGAGCCATGGGACATTGCAAGCAAAGGGGGCAGCGGGGTGGGGGTCTGATAAAGGAAGTGAGAGTGTTTCCTGGTTAACAAGAGAGCCCTAGACTCAAAAGTGGGATCGAGGAGCTAGTCTTCGCCTGCGTACATCCTTGGAGGCTGGTGGGGTCCTAAGCCCAGCTCAAGGGGCTTATGCAGATTCAGTGACCTTTTTCTCGGGGACCAGATTTTACACTTAAATTACCATTAGAGCAATAGTCTCCCTTGAGGGGGGCCATGGACCCACCCAACCCCCCACCAGGGGTTAAAAGTCAGTGTGGCACTGTGCCTGGCTGCATGCTAAACGATGTGGAACACATGTAAACTACAAAGCAGCCGCAGCCGTAAGCACGGAATCACAAACAGAATGCGAGGCCGCGGCAGACGGGAAGCGTGAGCCGAGCTCTACACTTGTAAATGCCAGAAGAACAGGGTGATTTCAAGGTTCACATGAAGAAATGGCACAACTCTTGTTATCAGCACTTCCTGGTTATATTACACGTCATTTGATACTGACAGAATGACTGACTGGATATTTTTCATTTTAGGATTTATTTTATTTAATATCACTCATCTAACATCAGACTTAGTAGGTGTGATGTTGCTGCACAAAAAAAGGAAAACTATTGCTTCCATATATATATATATATATATATATATATATATATACAAACAATGTGTTTATCTAACAGGTCTCTATTCAAGAAACACAGTGATGACAGCATCATATTCGGTAGACTAAATCATTTTCTGTCAGTTGCAATCCAAAGGTGAAAAGTCAGCCTGTTTTTTACCCGACTTTCGCTCCAGACGTTCCTGTCGCTATACCAAGATGGCAGCTATGGATCAGTGTGTAGCTGTGTTAGAACTGGGGGAAAGACAATATTGGTTCCTCATACAGTTTCTAGACCAGGGGTCTCAAAGTCAAATAAGTCGACCAACACTATTATTTCAGTGAAGGGCAGAGTCAGCTTTCAGTGTTCAATAGAAAAGAGAGAATTTAATACAAAAATCAGTTTCCCATAGATTATTACAACACTGAACTAGAAAGAGACTGTGGATCAGGGTTTTGAGAACTATAGGATTTACCATAAGATGTGGGGAACAAATCTATAAAATATTATAATAATTAAACTTTCACATTAAGATGGGGGCCGCAAATTATTGTTCCACGGGCCGCAAAGGGCCATGGCACCAAGTTTAAGACCCCTGTTACAGACACAGACAACACAGGTTGCATCGGGCAGCTGGTTCCTCTAATATATCCAGTGAATTTTCCTGTTCCAAATCTGATCTCTTTATACTTCTAATTCCCTCTGCTTTTGTCTTTTATTAAAAAAGCTTTGAATTTGTTTGATGGAACAATGGCTCTGCTGAACATTTGAAATTTCCAGTTAACATCTTGCCTCTTCATAATTAGCAGCCTGTGCGGTGCACACGTGGGTTATCAGCGGGCCTAATCTGGTCATGGGACTGAATTTTTTGCTGCTTTTGTCTTCTTTTTAAAGAACATAAAACACTCTAGGCTCTGTTCAAAATCTGCCCACTCACTTTCCTCGCTCACTCCTTTTTTGCTCCACTCACATGCTCTGGTGGTTGGGGAGTTGGACTTTCACCCAGAAAGTCCCTGATTTAGATCCAGGGACCTTTTTTTTTTTTTTCTCCTTCCTTAAAAAGACAAACAATAATGGTGTTTTATTAACTGAGGGATACCATATGTTCTCCTACATGCTTGAAAGGGACAATGAAGTTAGAGATAGCCAAAGACAATATAGAACTTTACCACTAGATGTTGCTGCAGCAAGTCCTTCACTTGGACCTCCAGTCTGACCCTGGATATAAAACAGTGATGGCAGCGTCCCTCCTGACACTGTACTTCTGCAGCAGGGACACAAGGGCACACACCGTACGCTCACACACACACACACACACACACACACACACACACACACACACAATTTCACCTTCTCTGACTATCGCCGCAGGTTTGTTTGTCTTTAATTCCCCGCTGTGCTGGGGTAATGGGGACTCTGTGACAGCTGTCATTCCTGCGTGACCTCAACGGACTGCAGATCAGTGGTGGCATGATGATTGTTGGGTTCAGGTGCATGTGTGAGGTTGTGTGTTTGTGTAGCGTGTGTTGGGAAGAGAGAGGGAGAAGAGAGGGCAAAGGATGAAGGGTGCATTTGATGTGAGAATAGTGGTTAAATACTGAAAGGAACTTCCTCCACTCCAAGTTCACTCCCCTCCCGAGGCACTAAAATATGCCACTACGAATATGTCTGTTCAGCAGGAGACTTGTTCTGACAGCAGGCCAAAACAAGGCTTACACACTCAGGCTGATGTGACACAGGGCATTAGGAAAGGGAAAGGCAAAATCTAAGTAGAGACAGATTTGTTTGGTTTGAAAGGTTCCCGCTACATTCTCCTATCATAACGGAATTGGATTTTTTTTTTTTTTTTTTTCCCCTGGAAAAAGTCGAGCGGAACGGTGACTAATTAAACGATGTACATGGGGGATGCAGATGTCTTCTTAATCTCAATGAAAAAAAAGGGGACATTCATGCTTTGTATTCCTGGTTTTAATGATTCACCTGTCTCCTCCCTCTCCCCATCTCCCTCTCCAGTTCATGTTTCCTACTGTAGAGGAGCTGTCAGAGAATGTGGAAATAGAAGGTGAAGGTACACATGATAGCAGGAGCAGAGCTCGGTCGACTGCCGCTCCAGGGGCGTTCGGGGTGGAGGGCTGAGGAGGGGGAGGCAAAAGAGACAGGGAGCGAGAAGGTTTATTGTGGGTGGTGACTCTGCTTACTGACACATCAGACCGGGCTGTGAAGGTGGTGCTTAGTTCAGCAGTCCCAACGGGAGTGGGTGTCTGCGGTCGAAGTCTTGTGTTAGACCACTAAAACAACTGCACTCAAAAAAAAAAAAAAAAAAAAAAAGGAGAAGGTGGAATAGAAGTAAGTTCAGGTGCGGGGGCACACAGAGATCATACTCTGAATTTCTCAAAATTACACCCCCCTAACCCAGCTAACCTAGTGAAAAGGCATGCCCTTCTTATCATCACACTGTGAGCTGCCTGGGCCCTGTTCGCTTCTGATAGGACGGGCTGTCTCCTGGAGTCTGAGCCAATTTTGTGTGTGTATGTGTGCAGTGAAGACCTGGCCAATGTGCATGACTCATCCTAATTGGGAAGGTCTCTGCACGGCAGCAGATCTTTCTCCCGCTGTTTCAGCCTGTTTAAAGTGATGAACCCCGGGATGAGATCAACGGTCGGACACCGCGGCTTTTATTGCATCTGTGCTTGACCTCGTTCTGTCTGCCTCACCTCTATGTGCGTATGAATGTGTGTGTGCGAGCGGATCGTTGGCCTCGTGTGTGTACGTGAATGCAATACGTAGCGTGTGTCTGGGAATTCCAGGAACATCTCAAATTGTATTGATGTTATCTGCCCTCTCCTTCAGCAACACACACACACACACACACGCATAACCAGTCTGTCTCACTCAGTCCTCTAAAACGATTATATGTCAGCAATCCACCACAAATTTGTTTCTTGCTAAAGCTGCTGTGAACTCATCGCACCCATCTGGGGCATTATGCAAGATCTAATGCAGGTCTAACCTGCCAATGTATAGTGCAAAGCGCCGGCCTGGGCGCTAGTGGTCATGTGATCAGTCTTAACTGAGCTGTTGTGGAACCTGACATTGGTTGAGGGATACCAACCAACCATTTTGGCCCGTGTACCATTTGTGGCCCGTGGAGCGATATTTCGTGGCCCCCACTTTGATGTGAAAGTTCAATGTTAGCGGTGCCCACATGATTTATAGGAGGATTCTACTGCAAGTCAATGCTAAAAAGATGGTTTTGTTGAATACACTCAGTGGTAGTTACTGCTGTGGATCAATGTGAGTATTACAAGACTGGTCTGAAGTGTTGTATTACAGTGATTTTTCATTTCAATTTCACCATTTTTTTCCACTTCTGTATTGAACATTAATTGCTAATGTGGCCCTTTGGTAGGGACACTGTCCCTCAACTTATTTGAATTTGAGACTCCTGGTTTATGGGCCTTAAATATATATAATTTATGTGGTGTCCTCTAAGAAAGCATTCAGATGACATACACATCCTCTACGCAAATACAAAATAGTCTCCAAGTCGATGTTTTAGATCCTGGTGTCAAGGAAAGGAAGGAAGGAAATCAAACTTTGTGTCATTGCAACACTGTGATCCACACCACTGCACACAACAAGATGTGTCTTCTGTATTTAACCCATCATCAATATGAACAGTGGACAGATATGGATGCATAGGGGAGCAGTGTGTGGAGACAATGCTATGTACAGTGCACCTCGGGGTTACTTGGCAGTTGATTCTAGTCCCTTTACCACTAGGCCACCACTGTTTTCAACCCGGAAAAAGTTGAAAATCCACACTTTGCATTATTTTATTCCCACACCAATGCACAAGCTTCCAACTTAAACAGCATAAAAGTGTCGCTTTCCCGGATTCCCGACTCTGCACTGCTCTGCGTTTTTCATCCTCTGTTTTATTGTTCTCATCTGTTTTGTTCTTATACTCACTTCTCTCCAGCAGAGGTTGCATCTGCCAAACTTCTTGCAACAACCTTGAAGAATATGGTCTGACCAACTCTATGACCAACTAAATCTGACACTCCACAAAAGCTTTTATATTCATAGAAAAAAAAAAAAAGAAAAATAAAAACGATCATAAATTTCTTGGTTTTCCTGACAAACACTCAAGGCCACGCAGGCAAAAATTGACGGGACTCCACTTGCGCAGTTGTTTTCAAAATTGAGTTGTTTTGCATTGTTACCTGAAGAAAGCCCCCGAACCCTGAGCAGACAATTGTATTGGTTTAGATTGGCGTCTGCCAAACTCAATTTTCTAGATTTGATTCACACTGAATTCCGACACGATAAAAAAAAAAAAAAAAAACATGTTTTTTTTTGTATGCGTTGGCCTCGATTTGATTGAGACATCGATGTATGTGCTCAGACGCTCTCTGGGGTGGATGTAAGCAGAGGTCTTGGCAGAGGCGCTCCATCATCTCAGCCCAGTGGGGAGCAGTCAGCGGCCAAACCTAACCTGAGCTTCACAGCCTTCGATAAGCCCTCAGATGGCACAGGCCAAAGGGGCCAAGAAAGAGCGGGAGAGTTGGAGGGAGTCGAGGGGGGAGAGAGACAAAGCAGCGGTAACAGGGAAAATAAACAAAACCACTTGGTTTCACCAAACAGGGTGGTCGGGCTTGTGTTTTTCATTTAATTTAATCCGATTGGGGCAATTATTTGCTGAAATATGTTTTGATTATTTTTCTAAATTTATACACAAAAGAGAGAGAGCTCACTTCTGTTGTCTGTGCAACACTATGATTAAAAAAAGACCAATACTATTCTTTTGATAGACGAACTTAAGAAGTAGGTCAGACTGGTCTTTGTTCAACCTCCATCATCTGAACAAAAAGCTCCCGAGTTACTGACTAATTGACAGACATGGATTTATTCATTATTATCTCTATAAACAGTGCACTCATATTTCTATTATTTGATTGCTAAAGTTACTGGACGATATTCTGATCGCCCTCTTTGTCTGCATGCATATGTGCCAGACATTGCGACGTGTTACATCATACAATTGCTATATTTGACTTTTGACTATTAGGCGGAATGATTAAAACAGCTTTCAGAAAAGATTGCTTTACTAATTGTAAAATGATTCATCGGTTGCACATCTATAAATCTATAAAACTTTCCTCAACATTCACAACCATGCATACATAAGAACATACTTCTACCTACTTCTACATACTTCTACATATCACACTTTTAACATGGATCACTTATGGATCTGCAGAAATCCATTAAAAAGCACAGACAACAAAACCACACAGCAGATGCTCTGTGGATCTAATGAGGCATTCAAAGTGCTTCCTATGTTGCCATAAACATTATCACATTACTATCTTCATCTATGATGTAGTTCTCTTGTAACCATAGTGTTTCAGACTCGAGTGTCCTGGACCCGAGACTTGGCCTAGAGTCTCCACTAGTCTCTTTGAGGGACTTCATGTTGAGTTCATCTATACATATCTGCATATGTTTGTACCGTAATTCCCGGACTATAAGCCACACCAGACCATAAGTCGCACCCAAATAATTTTTTAAAGGAGAAAACATTTGGTACATACATAACCCCCACCGGTCTATAAGCCGCATGTGTCGCATTCTTTTTGCATTTTCCATGATGAGGGTCAGTTTATGCTAATTTTATACATGTACAAAGCGCGTTACCGTACGTTATACTTCTTCTTCTATGGTGTTTATTGGCGGTTGTGACTTGCGTCTTGCTCGAATGTTGATGTGATGATGAATGTCAGGTGTTCAAACCAGTATAAGGAACAGAAACCAGAAACTTTTAGCATTTCGCTTGGAACAGAAACAAATCCAGAAACTGAATATTTTTGTTCTGGGACAGAAATGCTTAGCAAAAAAAAAAAATGGTAACCAGTAAATACTGGTTGTATTCAGTTCTTTAAAAATACTGCGTACAAAGCTCAAGGAACGATATTATTTGTTCTAATCGGTTTGGGAACATCACCATGGTGCAACACACAGTCATAAATGTTAAAGTGTCGTCTCTGTACTGAACAATCGGCAAATAATTCTGGTTA
>JAFBJS010057752.1:9885-30495 GCA_016785265.1 Paraplagusia blochii
CATTCCTGGTCCTGTCCATCCTTGTCTCTCCTAAAGAGAATCTCAGCATCTTTAACTCCATTGAACATTCAATATATACACACACACACACCCACACACACACTGCATCGTGATTGTCAGTGTTTGCGTAGCTATTGTGTTGAATAAAGCTGCAGGTGTGTGTTAAAGTTACTAAAACAAAAGCTTTAATGCACATTCATAAACACACGCTCCTCATCTTGAGTTGTTGGCCAGGGTGGAGTTCATCTTCAGACTCCTTTTTCTCCTATACACTTAGATAAAAAGGATGTTTTTTATGTTAATTACCCACTGTCTGCTGCACTGGCTGTTCTGCGCACGCTTTGTTAAAATCACTCGCTTCACTCTCTACCACCTGTCAGGGAAAAAGATGAAACGATGAAGAGTGGGATAATGGGAGCGGGCGAGAACAGGGCAGCCGTACACGCTGCCTCACTTTGTTTTGTTGTTTTGAAGAGAAATCCAGGAGTCACTTCAACTGTTGTGCCTTAGCACAGAGACAAAACCAGTGAAGAAGATAATTAGCAAAGACCAGTCTGTGTGGAGTGTTTATTACCTACTGCAGGATGATGAAGATTCTGTGGAAGAGAGGTGAAGAACAGAGTGCAGGCAGGATGGAACAACTGGAGAAAAGAGTCAGGAGTGATCTGAGATAGAAGAGAGTCAACTAAGGTGGAGGGACGGTGGAGAGACCAGCCATGATGGATGGACTAGAGACACTAGGAATAGACAGGAGACAGAGTTGGAGGTGGAGGAGATGCTGCTGAGATGCTCTTTAGGAGAGACAAGGATGGACAGGATCAGGAATGAGGTGATTAGAGGGACAACACAGACAGGAAGGTTTGGAGAAAAAGCTAGAGAAGACAAATTGACATGGTTTGGACATGTTCAGAGGAGGGACAGTGGATACATTGGTAGAAGAATGATCCTAGAGATGGAGCTACCAGGTAGGAGACAACGAGAAGATTGATGGATGCAGTGAGGGAGGACATGGAGGTACAGTAGCTGGAGTTAGAAGTTGAGGATACAGAGGACAGGGGGAGATGGAAATTGTTGACTCGCTGTGGCAACCTCTGGAAAAGAGACAAGATGGAAGGAGAAGAAGAAGAAGCAGGATGATGAAGACGATAGAGGAATTCTGCTTTAATTATAAAATCTTCTCTTGTTCCAAAAAAAAGAGAACAAAAAGGAAAAAAAGCACAAAACAGAACTCTGGGTCTTGCAAAATCTCAGCAGCATTTTCCTGCACTGATGAGTGGCAAGAGAGCATGTAAATGGTTAAAAAGACCTGGTAGTGGAAGAAAGTACCTTTGGACCCATCTCTGTCATTACTCCCTCACTTTGGAAACTGCCTGTTAATTTCCCTCGTTGCCCTCGGTTGACAGAGGTTTAAGCAACTTAAAAGCAAACCCCAGGGAGGCGCGCTGCCTCAGAGAGCTCTGATTAAAAAGTCAAATCAAACAATATCATTTTTGAAATATGGTCAAAGGTGCGACCGCTTGTTGGATACAATCAGCAGAAAGTGCAATGGATTTTACTCATAATACATCACCCAGATAGTTGGACGTGTCTACAAATCCTCCCGAAACACGCGGACAAACAGGCGTTTTCACAAATAGAAAATGTTTCCTTTCTATCTCCCAGATGCAGTGCTGTGGCTGAGGAGATTTGTGGGCTCATTTGCAGGCACATTAAAGCTCCACTCACTCCAACTCTAAAAAATATCTTAGCTTTTTGACAATTTTTTATTGTGGAAGTGCAAAACTCATTTCAGCGCTTGACACTCGGGTATAGATATCGGAGACACATGTATTTTTTGCGCAGAGGAGCTGGTGTGTGGAAGCGAGGTATTGGAAGTGTAAGCACTTTTGCCGCGGGATGTGAGACTGTAGTATCAGCTGTAATGAAACAAACCAAAGTGACATCTGTGATGTGTCATCTGTGAAAGCTGGTGAAAGGAACGGAACGTTTCCATGATGGACGTCTGAGCGGCTGCTTAGAACACTGCCAAACACACTAACTCGTTTAAATGTTTTCACTTAGCGTGGAAAAAAAAAAAAGGAAATTCAAAGCAGACGTCCCAAGGCTGTTGGAGTTTTCTGTGTCTCCAGCAGTGACTGCATATCCATATAATAACACAGAGGCAGAGAGAGAGTGGTATACCCACTCACCCATTCATTCATTCATTCATTCATTCATTTTCCATCATCTGCATGTCCACTGCCAGGTTGCAGGGGCAGCTGGCACCACCCACTTCACATTACCCCATACTATGAGCCAGGTTATTTGGGTCGGGAAGATGCCTAGTCGCCCGAGGATCCATGTCTCCTACCTCAATTTACCTCAATTGAGGTAGCAGACATCAGTTTACCTACCTCAACCACAATTTAGCAGACACTTTTGCCCACAGGGACCTTCAGAGGATGAGTCACAGTATACAGTAGGTTGGGGTACCTCTGGGAATAGTGCCCAAGACTCTGTTGTCTTGGGCATAGATAGATAGATACAGTAGGTAGGTAGGTAGGTGGACAGATGAATGGATAGATGATGGATGGGTGGATAGATAGCTAGGTAGGTAGGCAGGTAGGTAGGTAGGTAGGTGGGCAGATAGATAAATAGATAGCTAGATAGATTAACAGATAGACGGATGGATGGAGGGATGGATGGATGGACGGACATAGAGATACTGTAGATAGATAGATAGATAGATAGATAGATACTTCTCTGACTCCTGCCTTTTTCTTCTACTCTGACTCCAACCACCTCCATGTCCTCCCTCACAGCATCCATCAATCTCCTCTTTGTCTCCTACCTGGTAGCTCCATCTCTAGGATCATTCATCTACCAATGTATCCACTGTCCCCCCTCTGAACATGCAAACTTTCTTTCCGAAAATGACGCTACTTAAAAAGTCAAAATTGCACAGGGATGTGAGTGCAATATGGGAATGGGTTTCAGGCCTCACTAACCCACTACCCAGAAAGAACCTTAACACAATGTCTGATAAACGCACATTTTTAGGCTAGGATTTCAGACTTTAGCCTGAATTCTGCGTTAACAATCCACCGTATGACGAGAAAGTCTTGTTGCTCTTACCTGCTTTGATGCAATCGCAGTGATCTGGCTGTGTATACTCTAAACGACCTTTTGTGCCAAGTAGTGGCTAAATGATTAACAGAGACAATTACCCACCAAAGGTCTGCCAGCAAAATAGGGCAAACAAAAAAAGACCCTGTAGCTTGTGAAGTGCTCTTCAGTTCCACCAGGGACCTGGTGTACTGGGCTGCTGGCAAACACATACTGAAATAATGGGTTGTTTTTGTCTAGCCTTACATGTAAATGTGCTACCTTGACTTGTTCATGGCCAATCATGCTGGGAATCGAGCGAGTAAACAATTAGATACATTCGCTTTTTTGGTTTGTTTTAAAATGGGTTGATGTGGTATAAAAAAAAAAACAAAACTCTTGAGTGGGAAACAAAGCTAATGTTTGGAGACGGGAAAAAGACGTAGATCGGTTCCTAAGGGGAAATTTTCTGTGTTGCTAAGTTAGATTGAGTTTGATTATTTGTTGCGTGAATCACTGCTCAATTGTTCTAATTGTGTGCTTTAGCTTTAACTTAATGAACCCCAAAAGCTTTTTCAGGCAGTTGTTCCATTGGTGCTAATTCAATCTAGTGTTTCCTTCACTGACTCACAGCTGAAAAAACAATTCAGGGCATCTGAACCCTAGACGTTTTAAAATAGGATGTCCTCATTCCAGGTCAGGTTAGAGTTCGTATGTTACAGTTCTGTGAAGATTCTTATTCATCCAGGTCAAGATGTCCAAAAAAGGGGTTTAGTTGTCACCAACTGGATTTTCTTGGAGTTGAATGACGTTTCATTCCTCAACTGAGGAACTTCATCAGTTTCTGCTTGACGTCAGAGGGAACTCCAGTAGTTCTACTCCTCTAGACCACTCCCTTCTCCACTGGACAAAGGTGTGGAGAGTTGTTTTTGTCTCTCCACCTTTTTAGACAAGCAACCTTGAAGAGGGTTTGGAGAAACATTAGAGGAGCTAGATTGAGATGGTTTGGACATGTCCAGAGGAGGAACAGTGATGATATTGGTAGAAGAATGCTAAAGATGGAGCTACCAGGTAGGAGACAAAAAGGAGATTGATGGATGCAGTGAGGGAGGACATGATGGTAGTTGGACTTTGAGTTAGAGAGGATACAGAGGACAGTGGGAGATGGAAATTGTTGACTCGCTATGGCAACCCCTGAGAAAAGGGACAAGCTGAAAGGAGAAGAAGCAGAAGAACCTTGAATAGAGGGGGAGGTCTGCGTCATCAATTGTCTGCTACATATCCATCTCAAAGAAAAGGGACACTCTTTCAAGGATTCAGATGTTCATATTTCGGACAAAGATGAGAGGTGATTTGAGGGAGAATCGAAGGAAGCCATCTATGCCCATCTGGAAAAACCAAGGTTGAATTGAGTGGGAGGTCTTTGTCATCAATTGTCTGCTGCAGACCATTCTGCCTTGAGATCCCCCCCAAGAAGTTTAACTGCCCATCAACACCAGAGTTGGCTTCTCTAGATGGGTGAGACCACACTTCCCACCTTTGTCCAGTGGTGAAGGGAGTGGTCAAGAGAAGTGGAACTACTAGAGGAGTGGTTCTTAACCTTGTTGGAGCTACCGAACCCCACCTGTTTCATATGAGCATTCACCGAACCCCACTTTAGTAGCATGAGTCGGTGTGCCTTCACCTCCGCGGTGTCTCTGCGGCAGAGGCTCCACCGAACCCCTGAGACCAACTTACCGAACCCCTAGGGTTCGATCGAACCCAGGTTAAGAACCTCTGTACTAGAGTTTCCTCTGACGTCAACCAGAAACTGATGAAGTTCCTCAGTTGAGGAATGAAAGGTCTTTCAACTCCAGGAGGACGTCCAGTTGCTGACAACTAAACCCTTTTTGAAGTACGTTACATGTAAAAACATAATCTGATGAGCTCATGCTGATGAATAAAAAACATTAATTTCTAGGTAGCTTCACACCAGCTTCATATTTAATGTACGGTAGATTTACGGCTATGCCACTTCCCATTAAGTCCCACTCAAATATAGAACCTTTGTCCCACATTTTCATGATTGAACTGATCAGCCTACATTTGAGCTCTGTTTATCACAGGGGGATAATAAGATTCCATTTCCCCGATGAGCGATTGAACAAATGTTGGAGAGAGAAAAGACACGGAGAGAGAAAGATAAAGTGTCCTCTGGTTGAAATAACTCACGCTCACAGCGGTCTTTTATGCATATCTGAGATTTCTGCTGCCAAGCTCAGCACATACTGTGCACACAGGTGAGACAGGAGTGAAGAAGCAGGGGGTAGAGTGCTAATCTGTTACGCCCCCGATGGTCTCTTTTATTCCTTTTCTGGTTTGGATTTTATTTATTGTATCATTGGCTCCAGAGGCTCCGATACCGAGTCACTCCGTTCTTCCCAGATGTGATGTTTGCTCTCATTTTACTATCATTACTTTTGAGGGACAGAGTTCCATGTTTATGCCACTACATTTATTTTTCATGCTCTTGTTTCTTTGATTTAAGATATTGGACTCAGTGCTGTGCGCTGCCCCCTGCAGTGGAGACTCATTATAGCAGTGATCAGGTTTTCTTTGAAGATGAAGTCGTGGTATTCGAGTGTCTGTCATGTCTTTGCCAACACGGAACTTTTTAATGAGTGAAAGTTTAATTTGTTATAGTTGAGCAACCGTGAGCCAAATTCCTAATATTACCATATGATATAAAACAATATTTTACCATTTTTGTTGCAAACTTTGAAGATATTAGTTTCCTTTTACATGCAGTGAATGAAAGGTCGTCTTCTTGTGTTCACCTTGTGGTTCTCAGCCCACATGCGGTCCAAGGGATGCCATTTGAGGGCCATTGTTGTAGATTGTCCTTCTCACTTCCATTTTACCAAAGGGCCGCATTAGCAGTTAAAAAATTGTGAAAATGAAATAAAAAATCAGTTCCCACTGTGATACAAGAGTCTTGTAATACCCACATTCGTCCACAGCAGTGTCCACCACTGAGTGCATTCAACAAAACCATTTTTAGCATTGATTTGCAGTAGAATCCGTCTATAAATCTTGTGGCCTTGCTAACATTCGACTTTCACATCAAGGTAGGGGCCACAAAATATGGCTTCATGGGCCACAAATGGCCCATGGGCCGCAGGACCCCTGTCTCAAACTTGGTTGCAGCAGTCTGTGAGACCTCCTGTGTTTGTTGAGCTCACAGGAAGGTATGTAGGTCAGGACACTGCCTTGCTTAAAGCAAAGTGGCAGTTGGTGGATTGGAACCTTAAGCCTTGCAGACAGGGGTCTATTCCCCAAACGCTGGGCTACCATCGCCAATCAACGTGTTTTATTTCTTCTTGCTTGCTTTAACACTGCCCCCTGTTGAACATGACTAGAAATGAGGCCCTAAGAGTGCTACAATGTTACTTCTTTTCCTTCAAGCTTGTCCCCTTTTCAGGGGTTGCCACAGCGAGTCAAGAATTTCCATCTCCCTCTGTCCTCTGTATCGTCTTCTCTGACTCTGACTACTTCCATGTTCTCTTTGTCTCCTACCTGGTAGCTCCATCTCTAGGATCATTCTTCTACCAATGTATCCACTGTCCTTCCTCTGAACATGTCCAAACCATTTTCTCCAAACCTTCTTGTCCGTGTTGTCCCTCTAATCCCCTCATTCCTGATCCTGTCCATCCTGGTCTCTCCTAAAGAGAACCTCATCTTTAACTTTGTTACAATTTTAACCTATTAATGTCAGTATGAGTGTTTGGTAAACTGTGCTTCAGCCAGATATAGTATCACTCTTCTGCTGGTTAACACCCACGGCCCTAACAGCCTGGGAAGAGCTGCAGCAGCTGGATGAAGCCGGCATGTGTTAGAAATCAAAAACAAGGATGTGTCAGATACAAGTAAAAATCAGTGAAGGGGAAAAAGTGGCGGCGTAGCAAATGTCTCTGACTGGGGGAAGGCTGAGGGGGGGGGCGACAATGTGCTGGCGTGAGCTCTTGCAGCTGCCCCCAGGGTGTAGGCACTGTATGCTGAAATGCTCTGAAATGTGTTGGCCCGTCTTGTCTCCCTGGCCCAGTGATACAGACAGTCACGCTGGAGGCTTCGCTCCTAAGGAACAAACATGTGCACGTCCTGAGGCGAGGTTTATTTAGGAAACAAAGAGGCAACTGATCAGACGCTAGGGCAACTGAGAACAAACTTGAGGAAACACGGATGTTGGAATGAACGCCTTGATCAGAGCGTCAAACAAAGACAAAATTGAGTCAATTGTTCCGATGCGTCTCACGAACTCAAGAACTTAAATGCTAAGAAAACATTAGGTTGAAGACGATGAGAAGCTCCAGGGGAGCAGAGTTGAGGCTGAGACTGATCCCTGTTGGAACCAGCAGAGGCTACCAACAAAAAAAGACGTCTTTGACACAGTTTTGTGGTCGTCCTGTTGTGATATAGTATGATGCAACAAAACAAAGTCAGAGTCGTACGTCTTTGTATGACACAACAAAAACAGGTTGCTGCGCCAGGGAGGAGTTTAGGGAAGCTGCAGCTAGCCTCAGAGAAGCCCCCAAATAGAACCCAGTGATTTATTTAGAACTTTAATGTTTGTGCACAACAATGAATAATTACAGCAATTAAACGTATGTTCTTACACTAAAGGAACCAGGCTATTTTCCTCCTACTAACCAGAGCATCATAACAGTGACTAAGCAATCTCTCAAAGTAGATATACAAATCATAGAATGGACCAAGGGTCACCAGCCTATTGCCTGGGAGCATCTCATAGCCTCCAAAAAAAAAAAATACTAGTCCAAAAAATCGGTCATAATGGTACTGTTCCTGTACTTTTTTGGACAGAGGTTACACTTTCACTGATATTCCAATGCAGACCTGGACAAACTAAGGCCCGGGGGCCAGTTGCCGCCCGTTTGCCATAATAATCCAGCCCACCAGACTTGTCCAAATGATACTTTTAATTTATATTATCATTATCCCTCTACCTTTTCCCTGAAAAAGCTAGCATTTTCTCTATAGTCTAAAGAAACTACTGGGGACTACTTTACTCATCATTTATCTTAGTTCACAATCTTTCTGATCCTGATCTGGCTCTTGACTCAAAAAATGTATATATATATATAAATAATATATTAATAAAATATGACTTAAAGAATGTTTATTAAAAAATGAAATTATACTGAATGGAAGAATGAAACATATTGATTCATCTTCTTCCAACTGGTCTCCCTCTGTTTCATCTAAAGCACAGGTGTCAAACTCTGACCCGCGGGCCAAATCTGGCCCATGGTCTCATCATTTTTGGCCCACGAGATAAAATCAAATGTGTTTTATAGTTGGTCCACCAGTATGTAGACCTTGTTTACTGTCGGATTTTGTTATATCAATATTTTTTGTTATTATTATCAAACAAACTTTATATTTGCTATGAATATAAAGCATACATTTTAATCTGTAAAGACAGATTTACATTTAAAATGATCTGAAAAGATGACAAAGTTTCTTGGTTGAGGAATAAAAGGAAGAAAAGTCCAGTTGTTCACATCATCTAATCTTCTTCGATAGAAGTGCTCTGAAGTGCATTCATCAAGTCTTTGCTCCACGAGTTTCAACCAACTATGTTCTCATCGAGGGGGGAGTCAAAGACTGAAGGAACATCTACAACATTCTGTGTTCTCTCTTTTGGAGTTTTTTCCCCATCAGGTTCTTTCAGATGTGAAAAAGGAAGAAACAGGCAGTAATTGAAAATTGAATCAAATTGAAAACAGCAGATAAACTTGCTTGGAGGCATTTGTTATTTAGAGCTTTAATCCAGAGCGCGGCTGCCCAAATAAAAGTAAGGGCAGAATGAACAGTGGCCCTTAAGCTAATAAGATATTGGCCAAATCCTCTTATCCAAACTATTCTGTGAAGGTTCACTGAGCGGTTTTCTTGGTCGCCCTACTTTGAATAATAACTGTTTGGTTCTAGGTGAAGGTGACTCAGGATGAGAGACATATTTAACATGCATGGATGAAGCAGCTTAGGTCAAACTTCACTTTCAAGCCTTAAAGACACAGTGAGTTTTTTAAAGATCCTCCCTTAAAAAAATTCACTGTCGTCTTTAGAAAATAACACCTTTTGTCTCAGATATAACAACATTTGACACTCACTCTCCAGCACTGGAATATCTCTGCTAGTAAAAGAAATGCCAAGACTTTCTCCCACTACATCACTTGATTCGTTATTTGATGCCAAAGATAGAGAAGCTATTCTCTTATTCTTCCTAGAAACAGAAATCTGGACTAAACTGTAACGTTGCAGAACTAAAGTCAACACATCACTGACACTTCATTACATGAATAAAAACGATAACGTAGAGTGAGAAGTACCGGTTTTTCGCAACCATAAGGCGCACCGTACTAAAAGGCGCAGTCTCCGTTTTGTGTGCCATTACTATATTTTAACACACATAAGGCGCACCTGATTATACGGCGGGTTTTATATGCAATCCACGCCCACACTTCACCCTTTAACGTTCTCATGGTGTCCTCTACTACGTCCGCCTTACAACAACAAACACAAGCATACAAGTGTGCGTATTTAAAAAAATGGGAGCAAACCAACGCTCATGCTTCACCCTTTAACGTTCTCATGGTGTTCAACAACAAAAATCGCAAGCGTACAAGTATGCGTATTTAAAAAAAATGGGAGCAAACCAACGCCCACACTTCATCCTTTAACGTTCTCATGGTGTTCTCTACTACGTCCGCCTTACAACAACAAAGGCAAGCAAACAAGTGTGCATATTAAAAAAAAAATAGGAGCAAACCAATGCCCACACTTCACCCTTTAACGTTCTCATGGTGTTCAACAACAAAAAACGCAAGCGTACAATTTTGCTTATTTAAAAATAAAGCGGGAGCAAAACAACCCCCACACTTCCCCCTTTAACGTTCTCATGACGTTCTCACAACAATAACACACACAGGTCAAACTGCACTATAGGGGGCGCCACACATTTTGAAGAAAATGTAAGACTTTTATTTGCCCTTTATAGTTGTGAAAATATGTTAGCTATAGAGTAAGGAAATCTGGTAGTTTATTGCAAAGACGTACAGCATCAAGTAAAGAAACCAATCTCCTGGAGGAAACCTGGCTGATGTGAACTTTCTCTCAAAAAAAAATCCCAAGTCAATTTATTGATTTCTTATAAATAAGTGAGTGTTTGTTTTACATCTATGCTGAGTTTAACCATTCAGTAGATTGACACAGATTATTAACCTGTTTCACAAGTCAGAAAGTTGGGCTGTTGGAGTGAAAAAAAAAAAACGAGTGTTTTAGTATTTTTTTCCCAGTATCTATTTTTGACCCATGTTTTCTGTTTTTTTCTCTTCTTTCTGTTCCTTTGAACAAAACATTACAATCTTTCCTAATAACAATCTGTTACTGCTGTAGCTTGTAGGATTTTTTTCTATATATATTTTTTAATCCTGGCAGTGAGATCCAGTTTGACAAATGAGATATTTTCACACCTCCTTTGGAACAATGCATTGACATTGAATACTGAACAATAATTTTAATAGATTCACAAATCAACTCCTACAGTAGAGTAGTTTCCCCTCGTTTGGCTCCTGGTTGTGAATTCATTTGCCAGAATTGGGAAATTGACAAAGAAGTCAAAAAAGAAAGTTACAATGAACTCCTTAGTTGTTACAATTCAGTGGCGATGAAGAAGTTTTGTGGAGAACTATGTGGGAGTGTGAGAGAGTGGGGGCTGCAGCCAACGCTCCAGTTGAGACTCAGAGCTTGAAATAGACTGACAAGAGTCGACTCTCTTTCTTTGCCATTTCCATCTACACGTAAGTCTCGTTAAATCCATCTTCTGTTTCTTCCTTCCTTTCGACTTGTCCCTTTTTCAGAGGTTCCCTCACGAATCAACATCCATCTCCATCTGTTCTCTCCATCTTCTACTCCGACTCCACTGCATCCATCTATCTCCCCTTTGTCTCCTACCTGGTAGCTCCATCTCTAGGATCATTCTTCTACCAATGTATCCACCAATAACAAATAATACAAACATTTCTAATGAAAACACACAACGTATAAAGTATGCAGTGCTGTGTATAGAGTGACTGACATACCTAACTGACTTAAAACAAACATTTTTAACAATTTATTTAAATAAAAAGACAAAAAAAATGATATTGGTGGCTTCTTAAAATAATAAGCCATAAGTCAAATCTTTTTCAGGAAAAAAGGAAGAGCAATTTGTTGAATACATGATGATTAAGGTAAAGATAAATTGTAAAAAAAAAAATGACTTAGACAATTATTTTGTAATATAAATAAATTGTAATGATATATCACCAAGTATCAGAAAAGAAAAGAAAATTGAATAAAATGAAATTGTTTTGTTGAGGTATAACCACTATACTGATTCTAATTTCCAAAAAGCATAATAATAATAGTAATAATAATAATAAGGGAATCAGCCAATGTTTGAGTCCAATATTCGCATAATTGAGCTTGGTAATTGGCGGTGCAATTTGGGTGCCAGTCGTGGAGACTGCTGCACCTGTCACTTGGTAACGGATACGTGGATGTAGATAAATAATATATAAGGAGAACCATAATAATATTATTGTTACCGTATTTTCACGACTATAAGGCGCACATAAAAGTCTTAGATTTTCTTCAAAATATGTGGCGCCCCCTATGGTGCAGTGCACCCTATGTGTGTTTTTGTTGTAGGCCGACGTAGTAGAGGACACCATGAGAACGTTAAAGGGTGAAGTGCGGGCGTTGTTTTACTCCCGCTTTATTTTTAAATACACACACTTGTATGCTTGTGTTTCTTGTTGTAAGGTGGACGTAGTAGAGGACACCATGAGAACGTTAAAGGGTGAAGTGTGGGCGTTGTTTGTATATAAAACCCGCCCTATAATCAGGTGCGCCTTATGTGTGTGTTAAATATAGTAATAACACGCTTAACTGAGACTGCGCCTTATGGCACTTGAATTTTTATCATATACCGTAGCGAGCTGATTCACAATCTGAATAATGTTACGTATTGTTCATTTTTTCTCCTAGAGGAACAGACACGTGTTCAAACACTGACCTCTACTGTCACAAGGTGCATTCAAATACAATTGGATTTTCCTGTGTTGAACAGACAATAATAAAAGGCAAGGAGGGCAAATCAATTCATCTGTAGCTGCCCTCACTTTTCACCGCCTTCACCGGCTCTGCCAGAGAAACCGTGGGGGGTTGCGTGATCACAGAATGAAATGTGAGTAAATAACACACCGACTCACAGGTAAGAGCATCCATTTCACGCCTTCATTCATATTCACGCGGCGCGGCCGTCGCTCTTAGGCGTGCGATCTTAAAACAGATTTCCAGGAATTCACGCCATCAGCGCCTTTTCTCTGTCATGTATCACGCCCGTCACTTATAGGGCTGCACCCCCCTCTTCAACCCAACGTCACATCCTGTCAGAGCAATACACAGGACACCGAGGGGAGATGGTGGGTGGAGGGGGCAGAGCAGTGGGGACCCCGGTGCACGTTGCCGGGATGGTGTCAGGAGACGGCGCCATACATCAGAGAGAACACAGCCTGTCAGAGCGTGAATGGGTTTTGTCATGAATGAATAACTACCTGAAATGTGCGGTGAGAGGAGGAAGAGTAGAGCTTTACTCGCCTGAGCCCCTTCATCTCCTGTGAGCCACTCTTCAGGGCCGGAGTGAAGCGGGGAGAGGGCTGTGGGCGGGAGGCTCCATGAAATAAACACATTTGGTTGGAGAATATGAGGTAAGAAGAAGTCCAATGGTGGACATGAAATGGTTTTACTGATTTTACCACACATGGTCCACAGTATACACTAACAGGATTGGCAGTGTATGCTATGTAAGTCAGGGGTCTCAAACTGGAAGCCTGTGGCCCATTTGAAGTCCAGGGAATGATATTTTGCGGCCCCCACCTAGATACTCAATATCTTTTACCTTTCTTAATGCCTTCTATTGGTAAATCATGTACATTGCAGATAATGTTTGCCAGGCCAGATAACCAAGCTGATTGGCATTTGGCCCCCGAACCTTTGTTTGTTCATGCCTGCTATAAGGTGATATATGAAAACATCCTGAATCTTTGAGGATTTTTGGTGTCTTTTTCGTCAACTGTGAAAAAAGTTTCACAAACTTCAGGACTTTGGAGACTGAAAACAGTTTGAAAAATTAAAAGTTGGATCTTTTTGACGATTATGAATCATCTCAAAGTTTTCTCCTGAACTTTGGCGTCCGCTTTTTCTTTGGAGTCTTTTTCATTGTCCTGATTTCAATTTGAGCCGTTTTGTCGACGTTGCATGATTAGGCCTCTTCACGGTTCATTGTGTTTGTGTGTATCGCCTGTTATGCCTTACTTATGCTCCTTTGTGTCCGTGTCCCGCTCCCTAATGGGTTTCACCTGGTTTCATCTGCTGCACCTGTTCCCCACGCTCCCTGATGTAAGTCCATCTCCCCGTGTCCTTGTCGGTTTATCTGCCTTGTCTCCCTGGAAACTTCCCACCTTCCCTCCCAGTTGGATAATTCACCCCGTTGGATTAATTTCTTTGTTTTTTATTCTGTTTGTTTTTAATCGCCATTTGCTCAGTAAGTCCTTCAGCCAGTGACTTTGCTGTTTTCCCCTGTTAGCGAGTTAATTTTACCCACTTACCACAAAGTTAGGATAAACTCTAAAACAGTGGTTCTCAACTGGTCTCACTCTGGGACCCACATTTTCCTGTGGTCATTAAGTCGCCACCCACTCTCAGAGAATTCAAACCAAGAAAATTAATTTTTTACAAAAAAAAAACCTCATTAAAAACACTTATTTTACCATACTCATTGTGTGCCTTTCAAAATAAGAGATTTTCTAAAATAAAACACAGCTGATTTACATTATTTTGATTTTTGACCAGCTGTTCGTGACGCGTTCAGAACGGGTCCACGACCCACTTTTCGGGCCGGGACCTACCAGTTGAGAACCACTGTTCGAAAGACTACAAATGTAGTACCAGAAACTGGAAGGATTATTGTTGGGCTAAAGTTAGGGTCTGGATAAATGGCAAAAAGTTTTCATTGTGTTTGACACTTCAAGTGTTCACGTCTCATGTGAAAATGTCCCTGATTAGTTTTTATCGTCAACTAAAATTTTTTGTAAAACTACAGGAGTCAGGAGAGAAGAAGAGGGATCTTTGATTTAGTAGGAACTGTATTGCACTAAGTAGGAAAATCAGTGTAGATTATGCGGGAATATGGTTCGGAATTGACCGAGATTGGTAAAAATATCTTTTTCTTCAACACCTTTCAGATTTTCTTTCAACAAGATTCACAACACATTAAAATGTAATCAATAAATAATGAAGTAACTTCACATTTTTTCACCAAATTAAATAGAAACCTCAACATATTAAACCATTGTCGGAAGTTTAGATCAAATCCAGCAGCTTTACATCCCGTGTTTGTCGGATGGTGACGCTGATGTACCATAGGTTAAAAACTATGGACACTCTCCTGACCCACCTGTGTTGATTGTGTCATACTAGTGCTTACAGTCAAAGAAAAACACTTGCTGATTTCCCATCTGCCCTGGCACCGTTTCCCCTGGCAGGTGGCGCCGCCTCCCATAGAACGCCGACTATGACTCAGAGCTCAGTCCTCAAATTTTAGTTCCACCACTTGATAGAAACATTCTGCCCTGTCCTTTGACTTTATGATTGTGTTAGCATTAGCCTGATGTAGCGGTGTTGGCTCCTGGTAGAACCTACGTGAACTTGAGTTCCACCTTAAAAACAGATACATCCACCAGTGGATTCATGTTTCTCACTCCATGCTTCACTGTATGACATTAATCCAGCGAAAATACAACTTTTATTAAAATTTTGACCGTCACAATTTTGTCGTGATCACGATCCTGCAAATCTGGAGTGACTGCATTAGTGGCTGCTAATTGCTCAAAGGAACTCAAGTAGTGGTTACTTCAGTCACATAAACTGCAGCAGTAAATCAACACGCAGACCTCAGATATTTAGACAGACAGGCAGACAGACAGACAGGAAGGCAGGTAGGCAGGCAGACAGACATAAAGTCAGACAGACAGATGGTTGGGTGGATGAATGTATGAATGAATGAATGGATGGATGGATAGACAGACAGACAGGTAGATAGATAATAGACAGATGGAAGGACAATGTGACAGACAGACAGCTAAATGGCTAGAGTCAGACAAATTTAAATAGACAGAGAAACAGAGAGACAGACAGACAGGCAGACAGACAGGAAGGCAGGAAGGCAGGTAGGCAGGCAGGCAGGCAGACAGACATAAAGTCAGACAGACAGATGGGTGGGTAAATGAATGTATGAATGAATGGATGGATAGACAATCAGACAGACAGGTAAATATATAATAGACAGAAGGATGGACAACGTGACAGACGGACAGCTAAATAGGTAGAGTCAGACAAATTTAAATAGATAGACAGACAGACAGACAGACGGACGTAGACAGACAGACAGACAGGCAGACAGACAGGCAGACAGGCAGGCAGACAGACTGGCAGGCAGGCAGACAGGCAGGCAGGCAGACAGACAGACAGACAGACAGACAGACAGATAGATAGATAGATAGATAGAATATTTAAAAAAATTAGTTGGAGAAATATTTTATCAATCATTCTTTTATCTACTTTTGGTCATTTATGGAGGACAAACTCTAGTTCCATCTGATCCCATTAAGGCTCACAACCCCTAGTTTGAGAAAATAATCCTTTAGCCAACAATATTCTGCTTCTTATGAACTGTCAGTAAGTTCCTGAACAATGAATTGCCGAAGATGAACAAATTCCTTGTGCACAAATTCCAAAGTTCCGTATTGTTCCGTTGTACTTTCACCGTGCAGTACTTCATCACTGCTCACTCACCTGCACGTTCCCTGCTTTGTACTGTCCAGCCTACCCTTCACTATACAAGCCCGGGTGATTAATGTATCGGCTGAGAGAATGAACAATGAAAAACACTTATTAAGTGTCATGTTCTTCATCGTTCATGATCAAGGTTAAAGGAGGCTTTTAAACACATGCTGCTGAGCAGGAGACTGTGTGAGAATCGGTACCGGGTTTTTTTTTTTATTATTTCCTGGATCCCTGCAGACCCAGTGGTTCCCCCTGAATAAATGCATAATCGATCATAAAAACATGCTGAATAGATATGTCTGGGTAGGGGACGGCGGGACACAGGCAGCAGTGTGTAAGGGACATTAAATAAGGTGGTGTTACACAAAATGAGGCGTGAGTCCCCTTCAAGGAACTGGAGGGAAGAGAGAGGGGCTGAAGCAGGGCAGGCTTGAGGGTTTGTCCAATTTGTCTGTCTGTCCATCCGTCCGTCCGTCGGCCCATCCGTCTGTCTCCATCCATCCATTTATCCATCCATCTATGTATCTATCCATTCACCTGTCTGTCTGTCCGTCTGTCCATCTGTCTATGTATCTATCTATCTATATATAAATATTATATAAATATACATTTTAATCATGTTTGTATTATATGCAATAATACTTGTAAAAAGTGTTATTGCGTGTGTTATTGAGTATTTTTGTGGATTTAACCCAATGGCTGTGGCTGTGTTGTTTGGGAAGGCCGTATATACCAAAGGGGGCGCTAGAGAAATACTTTTAAAAGCCCTCGACTAAAGTAGTAAAAGTAGTACTGTGATGTTGATGTGTTTTTATGTGTTTCTGTCTCTGAGTGAAAGACGACCGTGCACACTAACTGATCCCATGTGTTGAAAAGGAGCCATGATTGGTTAACATTGGTTAACGTTTCAGGCTAAGCCAATCAGAAAGAGACCTGGGCGGGTCTCCTTGCCTTATAGGGAAATAAACAGTCCGACACACACACGCAAAACACAACACAAAACTTTTTAAATGTGTTTTTAAAGTAAAGTAAAGTAAAGTAACTAGTTATTAGTTACTTTTTTAATTCAGTAACAAGTAATGTAACTAGTTACATTTTCAGAGCAGTAACTAGTAAAGTAATAAGTTACTTTTTTATAGCGAAAGTCACACAAACACACGCGACGTGGTACAGCAGCACACACCAACAAGCAAGACGACGACAAGTGACAAGTTGAGGTTACAATAAAGATGCCTGTCAAATTGTCATCATCATCAAACATCTATTTTAAAACTTTGTGTTTTTATTATTATTATTTAAAGAAGAGTAACTAGTTAGTCGTTACTTTTATAATTTAGTAACTAGTAACTTTTTCAGAGCA
Source organism: Paraplagusia blochii (assembly GCA_016785265.1). Lineage (NCBI taxonomy): Eukaryota > Metazoa > Chordata > Actinopteri > Pleuronectiformes > Cynoglossidae > Paraplagusia > Paraplagusia blochii. The sequence goes on from JAFBJS010057752.1 coordinate 27,275, forward strand.
GTAACTAGTAAAGTAATAAGTTACATTTTAAAGTAACTTGCCCAACACTGATTGTGACACCCCAAGATCTGCGCTGAGGACATGATGAGAAGCTCCCTGAAAAGAAAATCTAACGTAAACAACCAAGAGGTATCCTCATGTGATAGCTACAACTTTTACTCATCTTCCAAACCAAAATAACCTTGATGACGTTGGTGTTTCTAATTTCTTTTTTTAGTCCTCGCGTTCAGCTTTAGCTTAAGGCTTTTGACAGACATACTGGGCCATCCCCATGATAAATAAGTCCTTCAGTCCGATGTAAAATTAGTAAAAGTATGAACTAGATTTTTGTCCATTCCGGAGTGTTAGGGTAGATCTCAATGTTCTCGTCTTGAAGGTTGATCAAATGTTCCTCCTCATATGAGAGAAACTCTAGTCAGAATGATTATGTAGCACTTATTCTTGGAAGTTGAGCTGAAAGTCATGTTACGAGATCGTTGATTTACAACGATCTCTTTATACATATTTATAAGCAGAGAATGATTTTCTCAGTAGGCTTTTACTTCAATAAATCTTTTACAAAAAATGTAAAATGTAAAAATATAAAAAACCTATGCTATGTATTGTGGCACGATCACGTGTTTCAGTTTGTTCTTTCAAGTAAGAAAACACAGTAAGCCAAGGTAATGTGCATGATTTAATCATGAAGGTATAAGTCACCGAGAGTGCACGATGGTGTGACATGTCAGCAGTTGATGTGACTGGAACGGACTCACGCTGTCATGAACGATTCAACTCAGCCACTGAGCCCATGTCAGTGACAGACAGGCCAGGAAAAAGGAGATTTTAGTTGTTAAATAATATTGAACATAATTATCTATATTTAGTTTACAGAAAAAGTGTAGCTTAAAGATGTGCAGAACAACAGAATTGAACAAAAACATCTTTCTGCTGTAAGTTGCAATTTCGTTTCAGCTATATACGGAATTTCGATCGCACTGTATTCATACTGAGGGTTCATTTCAATTAATCGTGATTAATTGATTCTTTGATTGTTAATCAAGATGTCATGATTGTCCAGAATTGAATAAAAACATCTCTCTGCTGTAAGTTGCAATTTCGTTTCAGCTATATACGAAATTTTGATCGTACTGTATTTATACTGTGGGTTCATTTCAATTAATTGTGATTAATTGATTCTTTAAATGTTAATCAAGATGTCATGATTGTCCTTCAGTCCTGCCATCAGCCTCACCTGTTTTCTCCAGCTGACACTGACGAGCTGACAGAGTATTTCAGCGGGGCTCACACTCATCTTGCTGTCAGATCGTCATCCCTGTTGAAGTGTTCGGACTTTTTTTTTCCGACGGTTGGCTTCAGGGACACTTCAGTCCTGTCTCTATCTGTCTGTTTTCTGGTCAACTGGAGCCTGTCCTTTTTAAGACAGACTTATATGTCTCCAGGAAGAGATCTCTTTCGTTTAAAGACATTTTTGCTATAAAGGATCCTGTGTTTTGTTTGTTTGAACAGATATTATTTTATTTTTGATTGGAGACAATTACGTTGTTCCTGCCTAGTCTGCAGTAAAGACATTTAAATGAGCGTCCTTCCCAGTCTAATTTTTGTGTGTTGCATTTGGGTTCAAGCCTGATGGACACATGATCAGTCATGACCAGTGCTGGCACTAACCTGTTACTTGTAACGCCGATATGTAACAAAACTACTTTTTTCGGTAACTAATCATAACGCGTTACCTTTCCCGTTCAGTAACGTTATTGTTACTGTGGTGTAAAGGGGCTCGTTACTCGTTACTAACTATGGTCCAAATGGACGGTTTGTGCACAAAGACGACCGTGCACACTAACTGATCCCATGTGTTGAAAAGGAGCCATGATTGGTTAACATAGGTTAACGTTTCAGGCTAACCCAATCAGAAAGAGACCTGGGCGGGTCTCCTTGCCTTATAGGGAAATAAACAGTCTCACACACAAAACTTTTTAAATGTGTTTTTAAAGTAAAGTAAAGTAACTAGTTATTAGTTACTTTTTTAATTCAGTAACTAGTAACGTAGCTAGTTACTTTTTCAGAGCAGTAACTAGTAAAGTAATAAGTTAATTTTTTTAATTTACTTACCCAACACTGGTCATGACCAGTCATAAAAATAGCCATAGATGAATCGCAAATTATATGTTCACCTTGTGGATGTACATTAATCATAGAAAGTGTTTGATGAATTTACCGTTGATGTTGGTTAATATTATCACAGAATATCTGAAGTTCTACATCAGTCTCCTACATCATTCAAATACCCTGAAGACACAGATAGCATAGCGATATCACCAGGGACAATCACTTAGGCAATGTAATGAAAGCGCCATAACACAAACCGATGCTAAGAGCGAAGACAATGACACAGTAACGCATATAATCAAGCTGTGCTTTACCTTCCTAATCCAGGCTGGATGGAGCCTATAATACCTCCTTGGTGTAGACCCTGTTCCGTCTTTTATCTCCCAGGGGCTGTTTACTTCCAGTAATTAGGCCATTCATCAACCTAATGGGAACATCCCCCCTACGCTAAATAACTTCTCTCCTTCCCAGGCAGCCTTACTATCCTGGCACTGGGTCTTGAGGAGGGAGGTGCCATTCCCTGCAGGCCCAGTGCCAAGACGAGTGGGAGAGCAGGATGTCCCATCTGTCAACATTTCTTATCAGAAGACCAGTTGTGGCCCACAATGCACTGGGCTAGCTTGGCGTAGTACTGTATGTGATGCGATTTTGAAGTTTTTGATGCTCTTCATTTAGTCAGAAAAATTAACTTTATTTAGTTGTAAATATGTGTTTAAACCAATAAATATGTGTTTAAACCAATGTTTCACCTTTCAACCACGAGGCTCTTGGCTCCTCCGATCTGAAGAGTTTTCTCGAGAAAATTCACATCCAGTTGTCCAACTGAACTCTTCAACTTTACCACGACTAAAAAAAATCTTCAGAAGTATGATTATGTTTGTTGAAACAACGGCTTCTTTATTCCTCACTACATTAGAATACATTTGGAAGAAACTTTTATTCAAAGAGACATCCTTTTTTGTCTCCTACTCTGACTCCAACTACCTCCATGTCCTCCCTTACTGCATCCTCCAATCTCCTCTTTGTCTCCTACCTGGTAGCTCCATCTCTAGGATCATTCTTCTACCAATGTATCCACTGTCCCTCCTCTGAACATGTCCAAACCATCTCAA
>JAFBJS010057753.1:0-13452 GCA_016785265.1 Paraplagusia blochii
TATCAGACTGGAAAATAAATGGAAAAGTAAAAATGTTGTCTACACAGGTGTCAAACCCCTGGCCCGTGGGCCGTTTGCAGCCCGTGGAATGATATTTTGCGGCCTACATCTTGATGTGAAAGTTGAATTTATGATAATATTTTATAGATTTGTTCTCCACAATTTTTGGTAAATCCTATAGTTCTCAAAACCCTGATCCAGAGGCTCTTTCTGGTTCAGTGTTGTATTACACAGAATCTATGATTGTGAATCTATGATATCTATTTTTTTGTTTTTTGTATTGAACACTAAAAGCTGATGAGGCCCTTCGGTTAAATGATATGAGACCCCTGGTCTACAACTACAACTACAACTAATCTATAATGATGTGAATTTTAAAAGTAAAGTTATTGAGTCAGTAATAAGCTATTTTATTAGCTTTAAATGCTATAGCATTTTTTTCACAAAAATTAAGATTTCTATCAAATATGGGAATTATTATTGTTAATCTGGAAGCTGTGTCTTAGTCACAACTAATCGTTAGAGACAGCACTAGCTGGTAGAAGAAACACCGGAAGCCTAAAGAGGAGATTGATGGATGCAGTAAGAGAAGACATGGAGGTAGGTGGAGTCAGTAGATTCTCAAAGATGGAGAGAACAGGTTGAAAGGGAAAACGATCATTTGCAGTGGCAACCCCTGAAAAAGACAGGCCGGATAGTTAAGAAGTCACAATAATCATAAGACATAAGCGACACTGATTTGCAGTTTTGTCAGATTCACTAATACAGATTAAAAACACATTTGACAAACTGCCCCTGACACTTCCACATTTGCGTCTTTACCAAACACACACTAACAAACAAAGTCTGGTGCCAGCTCGCTGTGCCAGTTGCCTGAAACTAGTACAGACCAGTGCAGTCTTTGCCCGACTGTGAATTGTGGATAAAATCTGGCAAAAAAAAAAAAATCTTGTAATGTCCTTTCCTTACCCCGAAGACAAAATTCATCCTGCAAAATCTTTACCAAAGTAGTTTTGTATGCAAAGAAAGTGAAAAATACATCATTTTGGAAAACAAACTGATTGGAGCCATAGACGTTTAAAATGTTGCCTTGCCTCTCAAATTTTTTTGGAAAACAAAATTGATTGATTGACATTTCACCTGCAAGGAAACCATAAAGTCTAAGAAACCACATAATATATCGTTTTTGCACATTTTGCAATTTTGCGACCATTTTGAATGGCCTTAAAAAAATGCTTTGTTTTTCATTTAGAAGACGGCAGACAGCACACGGTGGAAAATGAAAAATATGAAAGGCGATAAGAGAAAGAAAACAAAGCTACTTTGTGAAGGAATTGTTTAGTCTAAATAATTAAGCAGTGTTTAGGATGTGGCCACAGGCTGCCTGCCTGGCTCAGAGGCACGCTGACGACTAGACTGAAACTCTCAAATTGCAAAACATGCACTATTAAAGACGTCTGTAAAAACATGAATTCCACTGCCTTCGATTTTTTCTTACTTTCCTCAAATCACTCAAGTGTCCTTATAATGTTCGCATTAAATTGTTTTCACTTTACGTTGAATTTCAGGTCAAACAGACCTTGGATGCCAGTACTTCATTGTCACTGTTGCAGATTAATTTTTTTTTTTTATCCAATTTTTGTGTAACTACCTTTGCAAACTTCATTCTACATTCATCTTCTTCTTCTCACCCTGTCCTCTGTATCCTCAACTCTAACTTCAAATACCTCCAAACCAAACTTGAAAAAAGTAACTTATTACGTTACTAGTTACTAAATTATAAAAGTAACTAGTTACTTTACTTTAAAACACATTAAAAAGGTTTAGTGTTGTGTTCTGTAGCAACTATCATAATGAAATGTGGTGGAACACAGCCATCTTTATCGTAACTTCAACTTGCCACTTGCCGTTGTCGTGCTTGTGGGTGTGAACTGCTGTATCTCGCCGCATGTGTGCGTGAGACCCTATAGGACCCCTTCCTATAAGGCAAGAAGACCCGCCCAGGTCCGTGGCCGGGACGAACCGTCCATTTGGACCACAAATAGTAACGGCGTTGCTGAATGGGAAAAGTAACGGGTTACGTTATTAGTTACCGAGTTTCCCTACGTAACGGCATTACAAGAAATGCGTTAGTCCCAACAGTGTCCCTCTCTGCATCCATCAATCTTTCCTTTGTCTCCTACCTGGTAGCTCCATCTCTAGGATCATTCTTCTACCAATGTCTCCACTGTCCCACCTCTGAACATGTCCAAACCATCTCAGTCTGTCTTCTCTAGCTTTTTCTCAACGTGAACACCAAGTCATATTGTAAGCCCTGTCTGAACTTTACCCGAATATCCAATTCACCAATACTGTCCGAACTCAAATTTAGTTTCCGATAAAAATATATGCAGCCATTTGTCCCCAAAATTGAGGTCAACGTCAAAGGACCCTAAATGTGATTCCAGCGCAATTTACCAAAACCTCAGAAATGTTTCATTGGATTTTCAATATACAATAATGATCCTGTCATTATAGTATATTTATGCTAATGTAGAATTAATAATATTGCCCATCCAATATTCTTGGACGTCCCCAGCATTTGGTGTCCATCCAAGTCCATACAGCAGAGATTTTAACTTGAATAAATAAATAATAATTATTGCAGTAAGATTTAATGAGACACCATTGATATAAAAACCAAGTATGGAAATAAATTCTCCTCAAATACCTAAACACTTGCCTCACGTTGGGATTTAATTTAATTTCATACAGTTAAAGGTAATTCTTGTATTTTCACAAATTCCAGTCAGTTTCATTTTACTCTGAGCGGTGACTTGTTTTCCAAATGAAATTCTAATTTGGACCGTGATGGTATTTTAATCACCCTCGGAATAAGAGAGCCGGTAGACCCCTGAGCCTAGAAGGAGTTCATTACACCACTGAAGCTTCGGGTCTTGATATTTTTTTCATATACTTTCCAGTACGGGATGTACACGGAGCCAGTGTCTGTGTACCTGGATATGTTACCAACCACATCACAACCTGGAGCCTCATTAGGAATCACAGCGTGTTGCCAATCTGCCATACTTTATGACATTGAAGCGAGTCTGGAAGCACAAACACGGAAAAGAAAATGCAGCACTAATGGCTGTTAGCCTGAAGCCTCAATTAGAGGAAGTGAAAAAAAAAGGAAACAGCAATTGGAGAACTTGAGATAAAGTGACAGAAGGTCAGTAGGTATTTTGTTTGGGTTTGGAGTCGTGCACTTCCAATGAGATCAAGGCACCACGGTGTAGTTAGAAATGAGAGTGGGAAAACACTTGAAAAACTCCGACAAGTTCGGAGGCAGGATTAAGTGAAGTGGCACAGAAAAACAAAAACACAGCCACAACAAAAACAAAACAGTCTATAGTTGCCTACGTCCTCGACCTATAGTGTTATTTGTTTACGTTGCCATTTTACGCCAGCTCTGAGGTGCAAAACACTTTTAGAAAAATGAGAACACTAGAGGAAAAGCTAGAGAAAAACACACCCTGAAACAAAATTTCATTTGTGAAAATAAATTCACGAGACCGAAAACAAAACATTTTAGAAAACATTTTTACAAATCCGAAACAATGTAAAATTCGAGAAAACAAATTCAATAACTACGGAAACACTTTTACAAACAAATGTACAAGCAACAACTGTTGCAGCCAGAAAGGGAACGTTCCAAGTAACTTCCCAAACCGGGAAAGAACCAACCAACCAAGATGGATGGCAGTCAAGCGATGTTTTGCCCGTTTTGTGGCAAACCTACATGAGCCGACTGATGCCTTTTGGTCGGTTTATGGAATTTTTAAGTCGTAGCTTTCACACAGAAATAAATTTTGTTTATAGTCTGTATTTCAAGGGATTTGTTAACCTTAAAGTGTTAAGGGTTTAAGTCAGACTCGGATTTTTTAGGTTTTTACTCCTCGATTATAACATTGACACTTGTGTTATACCTTTATTTAGCATTCACACCATTATCGTTTGTGCCTAAATTATACGTTAAAATAAATTATATACACTCGCACCTCATTCATTACGTGTACTCTGAGGAGTCGACAGACAAAAGAAGCATTTTTCAAACAGCTCAAGTGTTTGAACAGAAGCAAGAACCTCTAAAAATCTAGTGCATCATTAGGACATAACGGTCGGTTAAACTATAAGACCGACCAGATGTTGGTCGCCTGTTTGCTGTCCGCTCTATTGAAGCACGTTACTGGCAAATGAGAAACTCAGACTTATCCCAAGTAAATAACTGAGATCTTATATAAATATATGGTTTACCTAGGCAGGAAAGGAGCTTTATGATATTTCAACAAATTAGTGTTTTTAAAGGTTAATGTAGGTGATGCCTGCCCTCTGTTGGAGTCTTCTTGCTTAACTTAGCCTAGCTTAACTTAGCTATGAGGCTAATTTTGATTGTAAAGTTAATGTGCAATCAAATGTACATTAATGTTTAATTCGCCCTTATATAAAGGGGCGGGTTCTAGGTTTAGTACAAGGTCGGGACAGTTTTATTTTAACATTAAATAAAGACAAAAATAGGTTTTAACGTCTGTGAAATAAAATGTTTTAAAAATCTATGCGTGTCCTTTTAGAAACGTCACATTTGAGTCAATCCCCGGGATTTAAGAGGTTAAACCTGACACCATCAGTTCCTACACCGTACATCACTGAAGTAGGAGGAGACAAGTGGCTTCCAGAGAAATAAGAAGTGACCTTTTGTTACATGCTATATGGCTTCATTCATTTACATCGACCATCCCCAAAAGGAACACAGCAGCCCAGCATCAACGAAATACAGAATATTTCAGAGCTCTTTTTGAGGAACATTCAGGACCATATATTCCACCCAGCCTCCTTTTTTTCTCAATGCCAGTGGCGAACTGTAGTCACAGATGTGTGTACTTAACCTAAGTTACAACAGAACCAAGTACAACAGCTTGACAGGCCGCTGATGCAGATGTGTTCGTCTAGAACGTTGGTCCCAATTGGTGCGGCAGAGAAATAATGTTTCCTTTTGTCCCCATCTGTCTCTTCCTTCCACTTGATCCATACCCATATCAACAAAAGAACTGACCAATAGAATGGCTAGGATTCCATCATCAATAATGCAACTATATTTGATTAGGAAATATTTTCTCAGTGAAGACAACAACTTCTGGTAGCAGAAAATTATAGGCTGGGTTCACTTGAGAAATCCTTGTTGTGCCTATGTTTAGAAACACAAAAACTCAGTTAATTTGGGTAGGAAGATTTTACAGGTAGGAAAATATTTCAGAACACCAGAAATTGAATTTTGTTAAGGGGTATTTATCTGCCACAACATTTAACCAGTCTGTGGCACACAAAAAAAGGTTGTGGAACACTGGTCCAGCAGACCAGTTTTATCAAATCAACTCTGTGGCCTCCATTTTAAAGTGGAAAAAAACTGTTGCTTGTGAAGCATATTTTCACATTTTAAGAGGTTCAGTAACACATAAAACCAGATTTCCTGAGTGGTTCCCCAGACAGACAGAATAAAACAATTTATTTTCTACCAACGATAGTAAAAATCCTAAATCTGTACTTAATTTCTTTTTTTTTTTCTTTTCACATTGCCGCAAATGCCGCCTCAGCGTGCAAAGCAGACGTCTGGGGGGAAATGTTCACACGTACAACAGAGCAAATAACATGTCACAAATACTGACATATCACTGTGACAGCTGCAAACTCCTTAGTTTCCTGTCTGTACCCCGTCAGCAAACAGAGACACACACAAACTGGCTTTGTGACAACAGAAGACTCAGAGTTGTGTTTGAAAAGCTGGAACAGTTGTAAGAGCAACAGTTCCTTATTCGGAGCCTTCGACGAGACGACAGACTGTCGAGGCTGAAGGCAGGCGGTCCGCGCATCACAGAGATGATTTTCATAACATACGTCTAAGTAGAAACATTTGTATATAAATACTGTGAACACAGAACACTCATATATACACACACAGTACTTTTTTTTCATGTTCTGGGTTTTTATGTTTGTTTATTTGTTTGTCTTATTCCTCAGACGATGCAATGTGACGACTCATGACGACAATGGGCCACAATTAAAAACAGCATCAAGTTACGGGCCTGACTGCATATTTATAGAAAAAAAAAATGTAAATTATTTATAAATGTAAAATTTCTCCAGAAATTTAATGCAGGGGCAGTGCTAGGGTCTCTTGGGGCTCCTTGCAAGATATCACTGCCAACCCCAACCTGAACCTACCCACCTGAGGCAAAAACAAAAAAAAAATTTGACCAGTCCCCCTGGTGGCCATAGCCCCAAGCAACTGCATGGTTCGTCTGTATTTAAGTGTCGCCCCTAAATCAATGTTAACTTTTGGGAAAATTGAATCTGGAACATTGCAAAATTGGCAGTGTTGGCCTAGTGGTTAAGGAAGCGGACTTGGGTCTGCAAGGTCCCCGGTTCGAATCCACCAGCTGCCAGGTTGCCACTGAGGCGCTCTGAGCATAGCACATAGAAGGCTCAATGTGGTGCAATGTGATTTGGGTGGTACCAGCTGCCCCTACGACCCGGCAACGAGAAGCAGAAGAAGATGAATGAATGAATCTGTAACAGCCGCTAAATATTATAAACTAAATCAGAAATAAAAACCAACATCAGCGGTGTTTGCCATTTCCTGTAGCCTTTCCTTATCCCCTTAATGTTTTTGCAACAAAAAACAAAATGTCTGTGCTATAACAAAGACCATGTATCACTAATACTCCAAATCCTACCAGTATATAAGGGTTTTATATAGGTGGACCAACTGTAGTACATATCTGATATAATCGTGTGGGCCGGATATAATTACACTGCGGGCCAGATGTGACACCTGTGTAATGATTCCCCTCAGCAGCGTTCAGCTCATTTCCTGCGTCGCTTGTAACAAAGCTATAGACCAGGGATGTCAAACTAACCAGGTGAGCTGGACCAGTACATCCATAGTATAATCACCTACATGTCCCCTTTTTTCATGTAAATAGATTGATCTTTTTATTTTATAAAATGTAATATTATGTTTAAAAAAATATATGTGGAATTTATTTTTTCAAAATTCATTATGTGGGCAGGTTTTGGCCAGCGGGCCCTATGTTTGACACCACTGCTGCAGGACTGTACAGTAGTGACATTCTTTGGGTGACTGATGCCCGGACGACAGTTCAATCTCATAAACAACCCCGGCCGGGGTTGAAGTTGTTCAGCACAGTGTGTGATGTTGAAAGTGGCCGGATCACTTCATCACACGTGCCAATCTTGGTCTACCTCTAATGTAATTAGTGTGGATCGTCGCTGCCTGCTCTGGCCTCTTGTTTTTTGATAAATGTAATTAGATGAAAAGTGCATCAGTAAGCTCGGCCATTCGTCTGAGCGGCGACACGGCTAATGACAAAGTTGTTGTCATTAGTCGAGCAGAAGGAAATGTGGTCAGCTGCTTTCTCCTTGAAGCAAGGTTAAAATCTGAACAGACACTCGCACACGGCCGCACAAACACTAAGATGATTTATAAGCAGTTGCCGGAAAATCTGAATACAACCTAAAATACGTCACTTTCTTTTTTTTTTCCTAGTGTCAGATCAGTGCATCATTCACTCTCTGTCTTTAATTACATTTAGTGGTTTGGACAACGGTAGTTTATTACAATAACTCTATTGATTTTTTTAAGAGAAGTAGGAGGTTCAGGGGGAAGGAGGTCTGAAACTTGCACGAGAACAGATAACTAGAACTCCAGAATAGATTGGATGGAACTTTATCATTATGTCAGGGCTAGAGTTCATGAAATCAAGAATATAGTCTAAAAATATCTGTCAATACAAGAATTTTATGGGATAAATCAGGATAAAAATTATTATGATAAATATTTAAGACGTCTTTGCTCCAATATCCTGTCCTCCATATCTAGTTATTGCAGTTTCAAAGTTTTCGAAGAAAAAAAAAAAAGGTTCTCGTCATGAAGTTAAAATCTTCAGAAAACCTTGTCGAATTGATTTGACGACTACTTTTAATCATCGCAAACTCTGCCGATTCAGCCTAAAGAATGAATCAGAAGTGACAAAAACTGTTGTTACGAACGCACTTCTTTTATAACTGCAAGAACAATGAAACAGAATTTGATTCCGCAGCAGGTGCGCCTTGTCAGGGTTTTTAAGTCTTGTGTCTCGTGAAAATATGTATTTTTGTAATTGTAAGATTTGAGAGTGGGTTTAATAAGGATACGTGTTACCATAGTGACCTCATTATAACTTTATTGCACACACAAATAGATGTGTTTAAATTGTATACATCAATTTTCTTCTCCTTGGTAGAAAGGCAGATCATTAAAATGGAAGTAGATGTTATGTAACATATAATTACCGCTGATAAATACTGATAAATATAAGAAAATCGTTGTACTTTTTACTGTAGGGGGTCTTAAACACGCGGCCCATGGTCCATTTGCAGCCCGTGGAAGGATATTTCTTGCTGTGAAAGTTGAATTTATAATAATATTTTATACATTTGGTCTCCACATTTCATGGTAAATTATATAGTTCTCAAAACCCTGATCCACAGAAATATTTATGTTTTTATTCATTTTTGTTCTTTTGTATTGAACACTGAAAGCTGACCCTTGACCCTTATTTGAGTTCGAGACCCCTTCCTTATTGTTTAATTTTTTTTTAATCTATTAGGATTTAAATGTAAAACAATTGTAAACATCAATTAATATTTTTTTTGTAAAGTTTTTACTTTGATGTTGTTTTCTTTGTATATGCACTACTAGAATTCTAATTTGATTTCAGAGACCGAATTAATTCAACTGAGTAAATAAACCTCCGTTCCTTGTTCCACTCACGATGTCAGACGGCAAACACTATGAAAGGAAAACTCATGTGCCCCGAGTGTGATTGCGCAATTAAATATGTATTTTAATATATGACGAACAGATCATTCAAGGAGACGGGACAAATATTTATTCGCCCGATTCAAGCTCGGAAACTATGGATTAGCATCTTTTCTGATCTGTGTTTTGGGTCAATCCTTTCTAATTATTCATAATTAGCCCACATACATAATGTTTACGGCTATATTTATACAATGACTGGCATGAAGTTGGTGGAAGTGAGGTGGAAGAACACTCTTGTAACACCCCAGTTAACCCTGGAGGTTTGCCTCCCACTAGAATCTCAGGTTGTTCTGTATCTCATTATCCGTGGTGGAGACCTCTGCCAGGGTATTTCCAGGATAATTTTGTTACTGTGATTTAATGGACACATATTCCAGATTAATAACGAAAGGCCGGGATCGCAAGTCAAAACTTTTGACGCTTTTCCAAAAACAAATTAGGTTCATTTCCGAGAACTCTGTCATCACCGTCACCCTCCCACACGGTGTGATGTCTGTCCAGGAGACAGAATTGTTCTCTGGTGACAGTTTAGAAATAATTCTGGATCTGGCCCTCATTTTCTGCATTAACCAGAAACAAGCAGAAGGGGTTGACAACATTATTTTTATAGATACAGTACTACTGTAAATACAGTCGTTTAAAAACCAGCCGTGTATTCCCGTCAGGTGTCTATAAACATGGAAGCCCCTAAAACATTGCAGGCTTTCAACAAATACACAGTGTACCAGTAAATGGCCACCCCCGGACCCTCCACCCCAACTTCAGTGGCAGCAACAATCGATTTATACGATCCATTTTGCTCATACGAGGCGGCCGCTGAACCGGTCTTCATCATCCACAGGCACATGTAGTAGGTTTTGTGCTTGACAGATAAAACCCAGGGAGCGCAGCAGAAAATTGCTGCAGCGTTGCAGCATTGCCAGTGCCACCGTCTCTGTTTGACATGAAGAGATTATAAGAAGTACTTTATGGTTGTACATAATGATTGTTGCATTACTAAAATTGCCTGTTGCATCACTGAACAAATTCATGACAGTTCTTTCTTATTCAAAAGAAAAAAACTAATGTACAGTGCAGGTCTATTTTTACCTCCATACTGATGTGTGTAAATCACAGTGAACCCCGGTGGTGATTTGCCAACTGTCCAATGTAGGGAAAGTTATAGCCAAAGTAGAAATATCCTCACCTGGATAAATGATGGCTTGTGGGCCAGTTATGGGCCAACGGGCTTTCCTATCAGGCCTTGCAAACATTGGAAGGCCTGACTATTACAATACACATATTGTTATTTCTGATGATACCACTAGATGGAGGCAGACAATACTTATACCAGTGTTCCATAACATTATTTTTGCGCCATGGACTGGTTAAATGTCTGGCACTATTTCCACAAACGTGTCGTTAAGCTGTGGCAGATCAATACCCCTTAATAAAATTAAATCTCTGAAATATTTTCCTACCTATAAAATCTTCCTACCAGAATTAACAAGGATTTCCCAAGTGCACACAGCCTATAATTTTCTGCTACCAGACCGGTATAAAAAGTTAAGTATCAATGACTGTGCATCATTTTGAGTTTATTGTTGTTGTCTTCACTGAGAAAATATTTCCTAATCAAATATAGTTGCATTATTGACGATGGCCTCATTACAGGGTTGATATCATGTTTGGAGTTGGATCAACATGATGATACCGGGCCGTAGGTCTGTCCCTGTTGAAGAGTATCCTGCCTGTCTCTTATACACATCTCTGCATGCACACAGCAAGGATTTCCCAAGTACACACAGCCTATAATTTTCTGCTACCAGACTGGTATAAAAAGTTTGTATCAATGAGTGTGCATCATTTTGAGTTTATTGTTGTTGTCTTCACTGAGAAAATATTCCCAAATCAAATATAGTTGCATTATTGATGATGGAATCCTAGCAATTCTATTGGTCAGTTCTTTTGTTGATATGGGTATGGATCAAGTGGAAGTAATAGCCAAATGGGGCCAAAAGGAAACATTATTTTTCTGCGGCCCGGCACCAATTCACCCACGGACTGGTCCTGGTCCTCGCCCCAGTGATTGGGGACCACTGAATTATGCCAAAATGTTGTAAAAGCTTTGCTTATTTATTTCAACCAGCCTTCTACATCTAACCTAGTCAAATTGTGACTACAACCATTGTAAGAACAGCTGGTATTACTCTGACTGATAGCTCTCAGCTTGTGTTTTTCTTTTTAAGACATTTCGCTCTAAAAAAAAATCTCTCTAAATTCACACACTTATCCCTAAAATACAGGGAGATTTAAGGTGGCATTAGCAACGCTGTTAAGACAGAGAGAAATCTTTTTAACCAGCCTTTACAACATCACTTGTCAATAATACCATTACGATACTCTTTTTTTTCCCCAATTACTTCATTCGGACAAAGTGAGCTTTACTTACAACACTCACAAAACTTTATATATTTATTTTCACTTTGGAAAAAATCTGTTGTTTTTCTACCGAACAATTACCTGCTCAAACTACAACAACCGTCTGCGCAAATGGCTCCAAATGTGGGCAGGGAGTTGCACCATTGCATCTGGCATGAAAATAGTGGACCATGTGCTTAAAGCCTGGTGCCATCCTCACAGCCAAGGACAAGCTGTTGAACATGATGAATGAGCAGCATGAGTCCCCGCTGTCCTGCTAGGATTGCAGGAACTCGGCTGGTGGTATTGGAGTTTTACAGGACCACACCAGACTACGTATATATCCATCCAATCCAAGAGTCTCAGAAAGATATAGAGGGTGTAGAAAAATTAAATTAAAAAAAAAAAAATCAACTGAATTTTTACAAAAGAAATGTAGACTGAATGTAAAGGTTAGTAGGGGACAGATTTGAAAATGTTTCTGACAGACATTTCAAACCAACACTTCTCTATTATCAATGTGCTGGTGACAAAACAAACCAAACAAATGAAACAAAAGGCCGTCTAGCAGAAAAGTTCAGTCGGGCTCTACTTTTCGCAGAACACAATGCAGTATTATCTGGCAGAACGCCCTACTTGCCAATCAGATACTGTATGCCGTGCACACATTCCTGTTGGTACTCCAGCCTGAACAATCTATTTCTACTGCCTTCTTAGCAAACCCTGTAATAAAAGATGAAAAGATTGCTGCCGCCAGCGTAATTTCTCACTGCAGAACAATCCTCCTCACAACGCTCCTTCCTCATAATGATATAAATGCAGTATTTTGATGCCTGATAAGGCTTCAAACTC
Organism: Paraplagusia blochii; assembly: GCA_016785265.1. Taxonomy (NCBI): domain Eukaryota; kingdom Metazoa; phylum Chordata; class Actinopteri; order Pleuronectiformes; family Cynoglossidae; genus Paraplagusia; species Paraplagusia blochii. The sequence continues at coordinate 12,173 of JAFBJS010057753.1, forward strand.
TTTCATTTCTGGATCTGGACTTCTGGGATCCTACTTAATTGTCTCATCAGTAACTGAAGCCGCACATCCACACCAACGGAGGAACGTTAATTTCCAAAGGCACAGAAAACCAATTTTCTCAATCATCTCAATTTTCCAACTATAAGTAATGGATCCCTCATGAGCGGAGTTTTAGAGACACGCTTCCCAGCTTTTTCTCATGAAAAAAAAAAAAATTAAAAATTAAACGTTTTCTTCCTTCTCTTTTCACAGTGTTCCTTTAGTATCTTTACTCAACTCACTGGTTTGAAGAAGGAAGACAGGTGGAACCTCAAGTGATGACATTTGCAAGCCTGGTTGGTTTATAGTTACAATCTGGTAAAAAATATTAATCATGCATGCTTTTTTGTTCATTTTTGTTAACATGAACAATCTAATATAAAATAAATGACTTAATTTGTACTTAAAAAAATAACTACTTTGTATTATAAATATGTGAAAACCTCATTTCTGCCAACAGCATGTCTCTTTTTGGCGGACCCTCCAGGTCTGTGAGGTTTCCTGCAGTTTCGCTCTCCTCCTGATGGTGTCTGACTCCTGCATAAGTTGTTCAATTCTGGCGTTTGTTTTGTTTTTAAATGCTGCAGCACTTTGAAAAAATACAGTCAAGTCTGACAGATTAATAGTGACGTCTAAAGCACAAAGATAAAAACACACACAGCAGCGGAGAGACATAAAAACTGTTGATTTGCTGCTGTTCGTCCTATATCCCTTCAACACAAACACTGGCTCTAAATTATCAATTAAGACGAGAATGAGAAGAAAAAAAAAATACACAGATAAAGTCCAGCACCGTGGAGTGGGATTCAAGTGACGTTTAAAACTCTCGAAGCCTATCACTGGGGTTTTTAATGCTTGTTCAAGCCATCACTGGTCACTTTTCTGTTATCTGGTCTGTTTCCTTAACATTTGTCTAGTTAGACTAGTGTCAAACTCAGGCCCGGGGGCCAAATCTGGCCCGCAGTGCAATAATATCTGGCCCTCGAAATCAGATCAAACGTGTACTAGAGTTGGCCAACCAGTACGTAGACCTTATATATAGTCAGAATAAAATATTGTTATATAAATATTGCTTGCTTTTTGTTATACTACATTGATTTTTTTCCGTAAATAAATATTTACATTAAAAATGACAAGAAAATACTTCAAAGAGACAAAATAATAAACAAATACCACTGATTTATGAATTATTTCTAATGTAATTTCTCACGTGTGATACTATAAAGCTTTGGCTGTTCAAG
>JAFBJS010057753.1:13506-66066 GCA_016785265.1 Paraplagusia blochii
AAAAATACAGTCAAGTCTGACAGATTAATAGTGACGTCTAAAGCACAAAGATAAAAACACACACAGCAGCGGAGAGACATAAAAACTGTTGATTTGCTGCTGTTCGTCCTATATCCCTTCAACACAAACACTGGCTCTAAATTATCAATTAAGACGAGAATGAGAAGAAAAAAAAAATACACAGATAAAGTCCAGCACCGTGGTGTGTGATTCAAGTGACGTTTAAAACTCTCGAAGCCTATCACTGGGGTTTTTAATGCTTGTTCAAGCCGTCACTGATCACTTTTCTCTTATCTGGTCTGTTTCCTTAACATTTGTCTAGTTAGACTAGTGTCAAACTCAGGCCCGGGGGCCAAATCTGGCCCGCAGTGCAATAATATCTGGTCTTCGAAATCAGATCAAACGTGTACTAGAGTTGGCCAACCAGTACGTAGACCTTATATATAGTCAGAATAAAATATTGTTATATAAATATTGCTTGCTTTTTGTTATACTACATTGATTTTTTTCCGTAAATAAATATTTACATTAAAAATGACAAGAAAATACTTCAAAGAGACAAAATAATAAACAAATACCACTGATTTATGAATTATTTCTAATGTAATTTCTCACGTGTGATACTATAAAGCTTTGGCTGTTCCAGATTCAAAGTTTCCACATGACAAAAACAATAATAAATATGTTAAAAGAAGGGAAAACATGCACATTTACAGCTAATCTTTCAATATATATTGAGTTTTGTCTAATTAGATTAAAATGAATCAGTATTAACCTGGTAAAAGAAAATAAACACTTGTTAAAGTGCATGGCAACAAACCAAACTGGCAACCACTCCTATGATTTACACTATGTCCATGAGTTATGTGTTGTCAGACTGTAGTTTTGTGTGTTCTTCATGGGTGGTTTATCCAGACAAGTCAACAATGTCATGGTGGATAGATGAGGTGTTTACAGAACTCTGAGCGCCCTCTTATTGGAAGGGGGGACTGCTAACCACTACAATGAGCAAATGATTCCTTGTCACCTTCACAGGCTAGCACATGAGGTGCCATTTAGAATGTGTTTCCCCTGAGGATCGAACTTTGAACCTTCAGTGTGTAAGGAAGATGGTTAAGGCAGGTGAGAAAAATGTGAGATAACTATGTTTTCTTGGTGGAATCCCTCTTTTAGAAGAAAAATACAATTTGTGGAAGTGTTTTGACAGGCTTATACTACAAACAGTACAATGGAAATCAATAATCTCTTCCCCTAGAAGATTATGCACTTGAACTCTGGACCGTTCACTTGCAAGGCAGGTTTGACAACCACTACATTACACAAAGACCATGCATCAGGGGTCTCGAACTCAAATAAGTTGAGGGCCACCGCCCACACGTCAGCTTTCAGTGTTCAATACAAAAGAAAAAAAAATTAATAAAAAATCAGTTTCCCATAGATTCTTTGTAATACAACACTGAACCAGAAGGAGGCGATGGAGTAGGGTTTTGAGAACTATAGGATTTACCATAAAATGTGGGGAACAAAATATTATTATAAATTTAATTTTCACATCAAGGTTGGGGCCACGAAATATTGTTCCACGTGCCACTCGTGGCCCACGGGCTGCGAGTTTGAGACCCACCAGTGTGAGTTAGCGTATTGACATGCAACCTAAAAAAAGTACTATTATGCTTAGGGTACTCTGTTTGGCAGAGATAATTATACTTTTACCAATATTAGTAAAGCTGTATCAAGACAATCCGACTGATATATATATATATATATATATATATATATATATCATATTATTATTATTATTATATAATTTGTGTTTTCTCTCAGTACAAGCTGCTCCAGTAAACCCCTCATGAGACCTCTTCAATATTTCCTGTCCTTTTTTTTTAAATAAAATACATATTAATTAAACCTCTGATGTCTGTGAGTTTGGCTCCAATGGCTCACGCTTCTCATTTCATTTTCCTTTTTCACTGCTGACTGAGAAAAGACAGATGAGATGAGTGGATCAGAGATGCTGACAGAGAAACCAGAGCAATCGTACAGTCAGCAGTGAGTCAGACACAAAAAGCTGTTTTTCTAAATGTTTTTCGCACCAGTTACCACCTGAAGTAGAAAAAAAAAAAAAAAACTAGCATCTCAAATTAAAAAAAAAATAAAATAAAAAAAAAATCAGAAGAAGAGTAGACTTCTGGAACTGGAACTGTTAGGACCAGGCACTGAGCAGCAGCACTGTGACACTGTGGACCAGCAAACTTTGTCCAGAGTGTCAGGACACTAACATTTAACCAAGACAAACCGTCCACGTGAAAACATCTGACGTAAAACGACAGATTCTAGTCTGCATTATTTGTATTATCAACAGTACTGTGTACAACTTGTACAAATGTAAACGTAAAAATGTAAAGGTTCAAATGTGCACAATACTGCCAACTAGTGGTGATGAGAGAAAAAAAAAAAAAAAACTTCCCGTGCTGTAAAAATGTTAAGTTGAAAAAATATTTACTTTATGCCGCAGTAAAATTCCATACACTAACGGCAATTGCCACAATAAAAAGTCAGACTACTGTTGCAAAAATATAAGTGCTGGTGTGTTATATTATTCTTTAACTTTTTGTCCTAAACCTTTGATAAAAGATGAAATGATGAATATTCGAGAGGTATATTACACTCAGCCGCAGTGGAGTGTTTTACTTTGCCATAGTAGGATGATTATAAATTGTACAAGGCTTCTGCAAAATATGCCTGGGACAGAAAATGTAATTTCCCCTAGTATTTTTTGCAGCATTAGGCTGTCAACAAATACTTAAAACTAATTGTTTTGTTTTTTTGCTTTATATATAAAAGGAGAAACACCACAAAAAAAGATTGTTTTCCCACATTTCTTTTCCTGCCTAATACATTTTCCACACATGCAGAAGTTCCTGGGTTTATTCTTCAAAAGATCCGTGTACTTCAAATCAAGGTAAAAAAAAGAAAAAAAAAAAATCAATGGTAGAACGGTTTTATTTTGTAGAATCACATGTTAGAACTTACCAATCACACCAAACCAAGAGCCTGAAAGTGTTTGACCAAACACCTTTAACGATCAATTCCTCATCTCATCTCACAGCTCTGTGGCTGGTTTGAACAGGCAAATTGTGGCGCGGTGTTGATAAGGCACAATGCAGCACTTCACTTCAGCTCATTACGACACTCTTAACACTCAAAGACACAATATCACCCTCATATTCAGAGACTTTTATTGTGGCGTCGCATAAACCCATTGGATAACCACTTGAATTGTTTGTTTGTTTGCCTTTTCTCGTCTTACATCACACCCATCAGCCGTATCTCACATTTTACTGCCTCAAAAGATCGCCTTCTGCAGTCTTAATAAGTGTAACTGCTGGAAATTGATGTTCCTTTGTTGTTGTGCTATGAATACATTTGTCTCTAACTACTGCTGTGGGGATTTAAGACACTATGATATTTTTTTTTTTTTTTTTTTTTAGCTTCTTCTGACTGTGTGCATAAACAGAGCATCTTTGAAATTAAGTCAGAATTCCTATGGCTCAAGCCAATGTGTACAATCTGGTCTTTGGATAAAGACCAGGTCTCAAACTTGCAGCCCGTGGACCATTTGCAGCCCATGGAACAATATTTTGAGGCCCCCACCTTGATGTGAAAGTTGAATTTATAATAATATTTCATAGATTTGTGCGACTTGTCAGGGTTTTAAAGTCTTATTTTTGACTCTCTTAGATATGAAAATATACATTTTTGTAATTGTAAGATTTGAGAGTGGGTTTAATAAGGATAAATGTTACCATAGTGACTTCATTATAACTTCATTGCGCACACAAATAGATGTGTTTATATTGTATACATCAAATTTCTTCTCCTCGCTGGAAATAGTCCTGTACTGTAAGATTGACAGATTTTTGCTGTTTACAACACATATATTAATATATCTTTATTTATTTATGTAAAGATGTCTTTTTTAATTAACCAATAAAGGCAGATGATTAAAATGGAAGTAGATTTTATGTATCATGTCAATCAGTATTTATCAGTGGTATATATTGAAGACAATCTTTTTACTTTTTATTGCAGCGGTCTCAAACATGCGGCCCGTGGTCCATTTGCAGCCCGTGGACGGATATCTTGTGGCCCCCACCTCGCTGTGAAAGTTGACTTTATAATAATATCTTATAGATTTGTTCTCCACATTTTATGGTAAATCCTTTGGTTCTCAAAACCCCGGTGGTTCAGTGTTGTATTGCACAGAATCTATGGGAAACTGATTTTTTTTTTATTTCTTTTGTATTGAACACTGAAAGCTGACCCTGCCTTTCAATTAAATGATAGTGTGGGTGGTGGCCCTCAACTTATTTGAGTTTGAGAACCCTGAGGTAGAGCATGACGCACAACTACGTTCTGTAGGAAGTTGATTATTATGCTCTACGTCCAAATCATTAAACAAGACTTTTATAAATATGTTTCTTGGAGTAACCGTTAACTGCTGTAGGTGGAGGACAGTGTGAACATCGAGAAATGGTGAGGGATTTAACATCGCAGTGCTCCACACCTGGAGTAGTCATCCATTTTCCAGGGAGTGCACACTTCATAAGCTTCATGTATCTCTGCAGCTGCTCTACAGGGTGATCCATGGTTCTTCCACCACCCTGTCTGCCCTTTACTCACCCCCACCTCAAATCTTTTACTTCCAGCTGCTCCTCCACTCTGACAGTTTACAGTAACTTAACTGAGGCTGCAATGAAGGCGATGGCGAAATAGTTCAAATTTAACCACCATTTGGTCCCTGTTTAAAACATCACAGTACCCATACTTTTTGTTACATTTAGAGGTTGTTAGGTGAAACATCCACAGGGGGCAGTGCAGGGTTCTGAAGTAAATTTTCAGATTATCAGACTAAAAAAAACATGCAGATATTTCATTTTTGGTCTTGTTCATGGTGTCCCCTAAATAGATAAGCATAAATTACAATGCCCAGCACCACCCCCTGTAACTTCCACTGGTACTGCTCCATTCCATGGGCTAGACCCGAGGTGTCCACACTTTTTTGTCTTGAGAGCTACTTTTCAAATGACCAGTCTGGGGTGATCTACCTAGAATGAAAACTCAAAATATATTTATCTTATATATTTAATTGGTGATTGTATCTAAATGCATTTAATTGGTTTAAACAATTTCCCATGTGGATCAATAAAGTATGTCTAAGTCTAAGTCTATCTATATTAAATTGATATTATTCTCTTAAATTGATATATGTTATTCTCTAAATTATATAACATATATACATATATATATACTGTATATACACATATATTGTATATATGTATATATATATACATATACATACATATATACAAATACATATATACATATACATACACATATATATACAAATACATAAATATATACATATATACATACATATACAAATAAATATATATATATACATACATATACATACATATATAGATACATATATGCATACTTATATATGTGTTATACTGTCTAACTCAATACTTATATGATTCTTACTTTACCCTAGTGATTAGCATCTTCTAATACAATAACATCTCATCATCTACTGGTAGATCCCCGTCTACCTATTGGTTACCTCTGGGCACAAAACCCCTGTGAGTTTAGCTCTGAGCATGAACCAGGCTTAAGGCTGCTCTGTAAAGTCACTTAGAAACTGAAAGTGTCAAAGACTGTGCCGGTGGAAGGGAAAAAAAAAAAAAAAATCGAATGTTCACTCACACTAATAGAAATAATGGATCCACTGTGACATTTAATTATCCCTTTAAAAAGGAAAGCAGTAATGAAACACTTGATAGAATGGCATCACTAGTGTATTTTTATACCACACATATTAAATACAATCACCTAGCGATGTGTTTTAAGGCGGCATCCCTATTCTACATGATTGTCAGGCATAGCCTTTGCATAATAACGGATGACCTTTAACATACTGACAAGGCCCACTCTCCTGGTAATCTAACCCATCACCATTAAAATCATTTTCCAGGTGGGGGGCTGATAAAGCCTACCTGGCTTTGATGATACCACCGGGGCAGCAGCAATTTGCAGATACAAATCAGAAAATGACTTTGCATTACCAATCATTTCTGGCTACTTGCAATTACCGTGAGGCGGTGGAGGTAGGGTGCAAAAAATATGATTATGTGCCATTTTTCTGCACTTCAGTCACTTTTTAATTGAGGGGAAACTGGCGTTTAATTAACAATTGACCAAAAGGAAATGAGTTTTATTGATTTGTTTGCTGAGGAAAAACATTTGTCTATGCACGTGCAGCTCACTACTCCAGTCCCTCGAGAGATCAGACAGAGACGGAGTTGTTTATCAGCAAACATTGTGGCAAACTCTTTCAATTTGGGGGTGAACATTCAATATGCAGAAACGTGCCTTTTTGGGGAAGCGAGTGAGTAGAACTGAATAATGTCTTAAATGACAACAAATACATTACTATCTTGAAATCTAGCCCATCTTCTCCAAAACAGATTCAAGTCATGCTCCTGCTGCAAATGGCGAGAGAGCTAATACTGAAAATTGAAGCGCTATTGATTTCCATTATGTTTTTCTTTAAATCATTTATCCCTCAAGGGGTTTGTGAGCTGCAGTGATGGTTGAATCTTATATTAAGGTGCAACGGTTGGATGAGCAATCCTTTCACTGAAGGTTGCTAGTTCAATCCCAGACGAGTAAGAATCATTACATCGAGATGAGAACTGTCAGAGAGTGTGGATTCTTTTTTTATATATATTTAACCAAAATCAGGAATCTACTTAGAGCCCAGAGCAAGGCTGCTTATACCACAAGCTCATTAGACTGAGGCCGTGCCAAAACAAACAGGTATTGATGTAACTGTGGGTATCTGCAAAGTGAGAAAAGCTCAATAGAAACAAAAAGATTTATGGGTATGCAGTGTTTCATTGGGATCAATTGCTTTTTTTTTGTACTCCATATGAATGGGCAGGAACCGGACACTAAATACTTTTATCAATAGTTTTTCAGGAGTACTGTTGATCCATAATTCAACCCTTTCAAATTTGCATATTATGGCTCATATTTATCATGTATGAGCCATTCATATGGCTATATATACAGTTTATACAATATATATATATATATATATATATAAAACACGCAATTAGCATTTCATATATTGTATGAAAATCGGCGGGTGCTTGGGTGCAGCACGTTAAAATTAATAACATCTAGAGATGAAATTACATATTAAATTTCTCAAAATTTTCTTTATTTGTTTTTCATGTGTCACAAACGACAAGGTGCCGTCAGTGTAAAAGTGTTCAGATTATAACGATCTCCCGCAGAACATTAACACGTCACATACTGTAGCCTCTTCTTGTCGCTGAACTAAAAATAAAGGTTTTTGTTTGTCGAACATGAACTGGGATGATGAAACACAGCTGCCTTCAAGGGTTAAACTGACTTCAGATGTACAAAAACATAAATAAAAAAAAACAATAATGCTATGAACTGCTGTCCCTTCATATCACAAAAGAGTTCCAGCTAACCCTAACCCTAACATTTTTTGCGCCACGGACCAGTTAAATCTCTCATACTATTTTCACGAACCGCTCGTTAAGTTGTGGCAGATAAATACCCCTTAATAAAAGTTTATTTTTCATTGTTCTCAAATATTTTCCTACCTATAAAATCTTCCTACCGAATTAACTGTGCACAACAAGGAGTTCTCAAGTGCACACAGCCTATAATTATCTGCTACCAGACCTGCACCAATTCACCCACGGAATCGTACCGGTCCCAGACCCAGTGGTTACGGACCACTGTATAATGATACTTGTGAAGAGTATATAATATATTGTATCATTTCCTATATATACACTGTGAGGTCTTAGTAGTGTAATGCTTAACCTAAGCTTTTCCCCCATACAGTATATACCAAATTGGTACCATTTATATTCAACTTTCCGCCATCTTTTTTTTGCACCAGTGCGCACTAATTACTTACCAATATGCATCTTGTATTCTTACTCTGTCCAGGCGTCAACAATATAAAGTATCTTAATGTTGTCGATGCCTATGAGATACAAAGGCTGCAACTTCAAAGGTGAGCGAAACATGGTGGAACGATTAAAGAACCCTGACATCGTGAGCATTGCTAACAAAGCTTGGACCAACGGCTACTAAGGTAGGACTCCAGCTGCACTTTCCTGTTTTTACGTAAAAAAAAAAAAAAAATGCTTTTTCTCCCAGATTGCGGCGTTTCAACAAACACATGTGCATCCTTCATGACTACTTGTTAGAAGCCTGCTGGTGGGTGGTAGGGACGGCAGCTTCCAGATCTCCGTGCTAGCAGAAGTGTGTGGGTGGAGGAGCATGTCTGTAGTATAGTAACGGAGCCAAGGTTACAGATCAGAATACTAGATGTACACATGGCATCGGGGAAAGAAGTCCACACACACACCTACTCTCACTCCTGGCTACACCAGCTGCCCCCTCACAAATGCACACATTTTCCGGGGTAAACACACACATATCTCACCTTACTCATGTGAACTGGCTGGATGCCAACCGTGAGTGAAAATTTCACCAGGACCATCAGCCCCCGGTCCGATCATTACCGACAAGATTAACTTACCACGCGGCGGCCCCAGACCTCCTGTTTATACCTGCTTTAATTTATTTTAGCTTTTCTCCATTGCTCTGTTCTGTCGAAAGAGCTCTGAGCTACGCTGAAGTGAAAAAGGGTCATGGACTGGAATATAGTTGAAGTGATAATAAACCTCCACTGCGCTTTAGCTCTTTTATTGCTTTTTCTCCACCCTCATGGTATTAATATGTTGTCTGTTGCGCCGACGAACAGCCCCGAGGGAGCCCCCGGGGGCAAGCGCGGCACATTAAAGGTAAGTGAAAATGACTGATCTCTCGTCACTTTCTTATTGGGTCATCAGGTTCTGCGGTGACTGCAGATTAGACCGGCTGAGAAGTTCTTGGAGGAGGCTAGCTTTCAAAGCACCCTCTGTGTGTGTGTGGGTCTAAATGAGCATTCCACTCATTCATCAGGGTTCCATTTCACATCCTTATGAATAATATCAGCACATTTGCGATTTGATGTCAGTGTACAACTGCAGTGCAGTTAAAAGGGGGCAGGGGGGCTGTTTATTCATTTTAAATGAAAATTCATCAATTTAAATGAATCAATTCACCGATTATTTTTGCCAACGCGTGCGTCCCACAAATATGGAAATGATGTTGCATGTCTTTGTACACTGTATTTGTGTTGCCAGATTCTGTCAACTCCTTTTACTCAAACTAATGTAAGGGTAATGGGCCGGTGAATGTGCTACGAAAACTATATGCTTCAAATCCCTTTTTTATGTGAAGAATTTAAACTGTTTCCACAGCTGTCATGAAGTGGGAGGGGCAGTGAATTAAGGACTGGAGCGAGGACAGAGGAAGCAAACACCAGAGGGAGGAATTTAAATGAAGCAACTTGAAAGGCCGAGCCCACTCCTGTGGGATGGGGAAGTATTGCAGTACCAGTTTAAACAGATAGGGTTTCTCATCACTGCCACTGCTGTGTAGGCGAAAGAGAATTTTGTATTTTTCATTTATGCCAATGTTCCATAAATGTCCACTGAACCTCTGTATGTGGTGGGCAATCCCTTTACCAGGTTATGTTAAGATGTACTCTAGGGAGTGACAAAGGGCAGTAACTACAGTAGCTCAGGATCAACTTCTCCATCACAAAGGTAGTGCTGGAAGATTATGAGCAATAAAATAATAACATTTAATACAAGTGCAATTCCACAATCTGTAGTACTAACTGCATACTGTTATAAAAGAACAGTATGCAGTCAGTATAGTAGAATAGAACCATTCTGAACCATACACCTATACCCTCTAAGGGTCAGGGCCACAGTCATATCGCCAAAGGGCCGCATTAGTAATTAAAAAAAAAATTTTTTAAAATCCACAACAGTGTCTACCACTGAGTGCATCCAACAAAACCATATTTTTGCATTGACTTGAAGTAGAACCCTTCTATAAATCTATAAAATTCTGCACCCCGCTAACATTCAACTTTCACATCAAGGTGGGGGACCACAAAATATCACTTCACGGGCTGAAACTGGCGCACGGGCCGCAAGTTTGAGATATAGATATAGGGTCTTTTCCTAGTCCACTCAAATGACAGATTCCCTTTGCTCACTATTAGACAAATGTGACTCATTTACAAATCTCTTAATATGGTTGGGTGACTGAAGACAACGAGGGATTGTGACTCATTCCAGTTAGTGAGCCAGAGTTAGCTTGATTAGATGTCAAGTGGTCCAGACCAGAAATAACAACCAGACCAGGTTTATTTTTTGGGGGGTTTGAATCACCTGCATAAATTAACATTTTTTGATAATCAGACACCAATACCAGCACCAGATTTCACTACACGTTGACTGCACTCATTTCTGACACCACCAGTCAAACATCACCCTGAAGGAAGCTCCTGATTTCCCCTCAAACACACGCAGCTGTCACAGACCCAGACAGAGATTGACGGCATCCAATGCTGCAGTTCCTGTACGTTCTGTTAGGAGAAGAACAAGGAGCGTCTGAAAACTCAAGACCACAGGAAAACAGGAGCTGCTGTAACTTCAGACTAAAGCAGCGACAGATGGATGACAGCCCTGAGCTGTTTTCAGCTCCCCGTTTTCTGTCATTGTTGGGTTTGAAATCAAGCAAGAGGGACATGGGAGATGGATGGAGGTCAAGGATGTCTGACAGATGGACAGTGAGGACGCAGGGCTCGCCCTTGGTCGTTGTAATTAAGTTGGATAATTGCATGGATAATAATTTAGTCTGCCTTCAAGTTGAAATATACCAACATCAAGACTTTGTAAAATGGCTCACAGATCAAAATGTTGTTCTGCTGACCTCAACCTGTTCATCAAGGCCAAACAATGGACCTTCAAACATTTGTTCATAACGTAGAGGACTGGATTCTTTAAGGGCAGTGGTCCTCAACCACTGGGTCAGGGACAGGTACCAGGTCCTTGGGTAAATTGGTGCCAGGTCGCAGAGAAACAATGTTTCTTTTTGGCGCCATCTGGCCATTACTTCCACTTGATCCATACCCATATCAACAAAAGAACTGACCAATAGAATGGCTAGGATGAAATCATCAATAATGCAACTAAATTTGATTAGGAAATATTTTCTCAGTGAAGACAACAACAATAAATGCATGCAACGTTAATAAGGGTAGGAATATTTTATGGGTAGGAATATTTTATGGGTAGGAAAATATTTCTGAACACCAGAAATTTTATTAAGGAGTGGAGCGGAGTGGATTTTATTAAGGAATCCACAACTTAACGACCTGACCAGGCAAAAAGGTTGGGAAACTGTGTTCGAGGGGATGCTGAGGGATTTCGTTATTATCTTTACTGTATTGAGTTCTGGTTTGAAATTGAATTTTCTTTTCCCGAAGGCCATGGCTAATCTTAAAATTCAGATTTGTTTTGAACGAGTTGTGGACCATCCTACCAACTAAAGCGTGCTTGCTGAAGAAAACATGCAGAAACAAATACTAGCATCTAGCACCTAGCAATGTGTGGGCTGGTGTATAGATTGTATGACATCAATAAACTGATACTTAGATAGGAATCTTCTCATAAGGAATTGACACGAGAAGGATTAGTGCTAGCGGCCCACCTGCAGAAACATGACGAGAAACTCAACTGATCCATTCATGTCTTATGACCACTGACCAGAACAGACTGGTGCCTAATGGGTGCTGGGTTGAGTCTACAAGTATCACCCATCACAATTGTTTCACCATCATCCAACTGAGAACAAGTCAAGTTGTTAAAGCTGAAAACTGGAGCTGAACAAACAAACTTCATACAACGGTAAGTATTCAGAATTCATCAAACTGTCAATTCGCTACAAAGAAATAGAGATTTTCTCTCTGCAGTTGCAGCAACTTTCAATAGGCTATAGACCATCGTGCACTGAGCACCTCTGTCGGGTTCGTTTATTAGTGGAAGACTTTTTTTATATTCTGCTGTAGATGCCAAGGCAGGTGTGAGCTGACGAGGCAGAAGATGCAATAAATCACTATCTGGAGGCAACAGTTCAATAAGCGAGTGAGAGTTAACTGATAAAAAAAAAAATCTGAGGTATAGGAGTATTATTGATATTCAAGAATAAATGTGCGTTGAGGAGTCTGAGCGGAAAGGGTCGTTAGCACACTGGCTGCAACCAACCAGGGGATGGCAGAATTGGTGCGGACCCATTAAAAACAAGCCCTCCATCAAAGTAACCTGGCAATGAACTTCTTCAAATCTGCATACAACGCAGTTTTTCATTTTTTTTTTTTTTTTATATCGTGGGGGGGCGGGAGGAGATGCCGGCGGTAGATGTAAAAATCGGTGGTTGCCAGGTTTTCTTGTGTGTATTCTACTGTGAACTGCAGGCCATGCCAACTGCCCTCACAGCTTCTGCCTTGATCAGTGTGGTGGAAGCAGCAGCTGAAACATGCAAGAAATCCCAAAAGCATTTGGCTGTCGGCGAAAAATCACATGACCGATCTCACGGAGTGGACCTCACCCGCCGCTGCCACAAATTACATATTAAATATTGAAGATGAATGGATGTTTCAATGAAGCCGTAACGTCCGAACCACACGACAGTAAAATGTTTGTGTGTTTGCTGACAAAAACATTAACATGAATTAAAATTTTCAGATGTTTGTTTTGAAGAGGATGTAGTTGTTGTTCCTGGCGTCGTACACTGTCTCATTTGCAAGAGCACCTGTAGTTGTGCCAAACTCTTATCACAAAATCCCTTTATTTCCTAAAGCCCAGCACTCATCACTCAAAGTGAAAGTGATTGTTGTGCAATTTGTTGTGTTGTCAGCGCAGCTTCTGTTTGTCCCTACGCCAGATGTTTACCGTTGTCACATTTAAGAAATTCATCATCCTTGGGAAGAAAAAAAAAAAGAAAAAAAACACCTCAAAGTTAAGACAGTCAGTCTTCTAAAGTCACTGTGACTTAAAAGTTCCACTTGACTCCTGCACAAGCAGGTGGCCAACTTATGAAACAGCCACGTGCCATTCCATGTAATCAGGCTTTTCAATACAGGAACGCATTGACCTCCTTCCACAAAAAGGGATTCTCAGAGTCCAGGAAATTTCGGGTTGAAGCACAACCGTGCACTGAACCATTTCGTCTTTCATAAATGTGTTCTAACAAGCACTGAGGCTGACACCAGTGACAACAACCATACATCCTGTGTCTGGGTGAAGACACAGAAGGAAGCCTGAGACTCCCCAGAGGCCTCAGACGCTGCCTGGGCTTCAGAGCCGACATGTATCATCAAGAATAATGAATGAAATCTTTGCGTCTCTCATCCCCGCACTTTAAACAATGTGGTTGCCATGTGCTGTAGGAAGACGGCCGAGCTGAGGGTGTCTTGTATACTTCTGCCATTGCTGTTTGTTATTCAGTTGTTATAAGGGTTTATTTGAGAAGCGTTGTCCTTATAAACATCAGCGTATTTATCAAATATTCTCTACTCACTGTCATCATTGATTTTGATGGGGGTCTATTTGGTTAAATCAACTTTGTCAGCGATTTTGTTCACAGATTTACGAGTCTGTTTCTACTCCCTGACTTCTAAGTATATTTTTTTTAGTCCGCCAATATCTGGAAATCGGCCTCAGTCACCTGCTGTGTGTCAAAATAATCCCAGCACCACAGTTGGTAGCTCCACCCAAAATCATAAAACGTCTTTAAAAAACCTACTATGTCCATTTACCCTTGAAGTAACCCTTGGATTGATTGACCTGGAGAACTGAGAAGCTACACAGACACAAACAAAGTTGTAGGCTCATTTAGAGTCAGGGTTTCAAACACATGGCCAGTGGGACGAAAACAGCCCGTTAGGGGCTTCGATTTGGCCACATGATTAGTTAAAATTAAAAAATAGAAAAATTGTTCGCAAAAATTATGTTTTATTAACTACAAAAAATGTATTCAATGTATTTTGCATGAACGCAAAGAGGGAAAAACATGCTTGTTGCTAGTTAGAGGTAATTATGTCATGATTGTTCTGGTCCGCTTAGCATCTTATTAAATCAATAATAATGATTTCAGAGCAGAGCCCTTGACATTTCCCCGTCTGTGTTTCTCTTTTATTACATGTATTTTGCATGACCCCTTCATGTTTGGGTCATAATGATGTGGGAACTCTTTTTAAAACAATTCCAAATTATTTTTTGTTATCAATTTGTCAGTAATAAAAAGGAATTTAAGATGAACCAAACATCCAGATCAATAGTTACTCAGAGGTTCATCTAGTTCAGGGTCTAGTTCGCATTTGTGTGAAGAATCCAGCTGTGATCTGGATCTTTTTGTCAACGAAAGCATCGACCTAACATCAAGCTTCAATGAATCATTAAAGTCCATTATTTTGCCCACTATTGTGATTGATCTCCTTTGATTAAAGGAAAGCACATGTGTGAAGAAAAGGAATCACAGTCGTTTCTTTGATAAATATTTAGGTCTACAAAAAGACTTGGGTTTTGTTTATGTTCTATTTCAAAGTTGGACAAAACTATTGAATGTTTTTACATAAAAGTGCCCTGGCATATTTTATCTCAAAGATCTTACACTGGACACATTCCTTCTTTCAGAAAAATAGGAGAACGCACAATTATACGAAGAAAAATGAAAAACGTGTATAAAACTGCTGAATATTTATAGGCTCTTGTACTTCCCCTGCACAAATATTCATCACAACTTTTTTAAGTTATAGATTGTGTTTTTTAAAGAAGCCTGGCTAATTGAAATTCAATATCTTTTTTTTTTTTTTGCATTTGTGCACATTCGCATTTGTAGCACTTGATTTAAAGTATATCCCCACATGGAAATTAAATAAAGGCTCTGTGTGCAGACAGACCACATTCATTATTCCTTAAAAATACAAACAGTTTGAAAGAGGCTGCAACATCAGTGTGTGCTGACATGGGGTTATACTAATGATGCAGAGCCTGAGGCACCGAGACAGGTCTGCTCTAAAGGGGCCCCAGTCTGAACTCTGGGCTGCTGATGCTTACTGCTGACAGATATCGACTTCTGAAGAAGGCCTTATGTGGCCGTGTTGGTGATTACCATGTACGACATGTTGGCAAGTAGACGCTGTCGGAGGCCCCACACCAGGACATTCTGAAGATGTTTTGCACATTTATCTTTTGGTGTAGTTGGGTTCTGTCATAGTGGCCTAGTGCAGAGGTCTCCAATCACTGGGCAAGGACCAGTACCGGTCCGTGGGTAAATTGGTGCCGGCCCACAGAGAACGTATGTTTCCTTTTGGCTCCATCTGTCTATTACTTCCACTTGATCCATACCCATATCAACTAAAGAACTGACCAATAGAATGGCTAGGATTCCATCATCAATTATACAACTATATTTGATTAGGAAATATTTTCTCTAAACTCAAAATGACGCAGGATCATTGATACAAGATTCTCATGTTTTATATCGGTCTGGTGGCAGAAAGTTATAGTCTGTGTGCACTTGAGAAATCCTTGTTGTGTCCATGCACAGTTAATTGGGGTAGGGAGATTTTATAGGCAGGAAAATATTTCAGCATACTGGACATTTAATTTTATGAAGAGGTATTTATTAGCCACAACTTAACGACCGGTCCATAAAAATAGTACGAGATACAATTAGGTTGGGGAACACTGGCCTAGGGGATAAAGAAACTAACTTGGCTCCGCAAGGCCCCCGGTTCAAATCCCCTTACCGCCATCTTACCACTGAGGTGCCCTGAGCATGGTATTGTTCCTACACAAAATTTCCCAAAAAACTTGGGATGAACAACAACATCCTTATCCACTGTTTTTTCTGCAGGAGATCAGTATCTAAGAGGACGAACCTCAGACGGAACTCGGTTTACGACACGCTTACACCGTAGAACCAGTAGAAGTCAAGACCACCTTAAGGACTTTATTCTTATACAACTTAGTGTCCCTCCTTTTGTCTGTGTCTATTAGAAAACCTAGTTACCTCACTCAACTGGCCTTTTGACTTGCAACTTTTACAAAAAGGATACTTTTCGTCATTCAAAACAATTCTCCACAATCAAATCTACAGCGATAGGAAAATTGCTGTTTCATTTCCACACGGCACAGTTTCAGACCTCAATAAATATTTATGACTTCACTTACGAAGCACAACTACGTGCACAGTGGTTGATAACCAAATAAAAGTAGGTTTGTATTTGTGTTTTAAACTTCTACAGCTTCTTCACTTCTTTCTCCAAACATCAACATGAACATTCACCTAAATACTGACTAATTTAAAAGGTCTGCGGTACAAGAAACTTATACATGTTTTGTGGAATATGTACACCAAAAAGTATGCATTTTCTCCGTTCATGAAATATTAAAGCAACCACAACGAAACCACAAACACCCAAATGATGAAGTGTAAATTCAGGAAGCTTATTTGTTCTTCCATGCGGAAAGGAAAGGCTGACCTCGGCCGTAGCCTCAGAAACTTTGTGTAGTGCACTGCTTTGTCTCACTATCTGCTCTGCCCTTCTGGGTCTGAACGGGAAGCAGAGTTTCTCACAAAGACGTTGCTGACATTAATATTTTTGCTGACCAACACAAACAGAACAGCAGTTTCGAGCCAAGAGGCATATGTTGTTGTAGCAATCAGAAAATCTAAACCGCAGTGTGAACGAGAGACACATCAGCAGCAGCAGACGTGACCCCCACACACACCCCCCTGGACCATACATTCCACCGGCTGTTGTTTTCACCCAAACAACAGAGACATATACTGTTAAATATTGAATAAAGAACACAACAATGTACATAGACTTAAATAGTTTTTGTACATTAAAACATTTTCTTTCAATTTCCTTTAAATTCCAAAGTTTAGCCGTAAGTGTAAATAATAGAGTAAAATACTGAACCCTAGAGGCCATAATACTTCACTTCACCTTAGGGATTGTTAATGAAAAAAATAGTAAATTTAACATGGAAACTTTTTCAGACAAAAAAAGAAAATTATTACAGTGGTCAAAAAATCATTTTTCTGGCTCCAAAATGGTCAGAAACTTAGTAGAGTAGTTTTAAACATGACACATAGGTCATACGATCCGGGGCTACCACAACCAGAAGGAGACTGTGTAGAATTTATAGGATTATAGAAGAACAAATCTATAAAATATTATAAAAAATTCCACTTTCACAACAAGGTGGGGGCCGCAAAATATCATTGCATGGGCCACAAATGGCCCACGGGTCGCGAGTTTGAGATCCCTGTTGTATATGGTTTATTTGATCAACTCTAACATGTTCAGTCTGATACCTTAACCCAAACTGACAGCTCCTGGCATGTTGGAAAACAGACTATGATATTGACAAACATTAAGTTATATCAAGCCATCTAATGCAGTATGATAGTAGAGTAAGTAACAGAAAGAGTAGAGGGAGATGTCTCAATAAAGTATCAATAAAGTGAATTCAACCTGTGATTCTCTGCAGTTTCAACAATTTCATTTATTTGTACAAACCTGCAGCGTTATTTCTGACATCATTACTATTCATTCTTTTTTAAGGAATTCAATTTTATTACAAGGTTCTCCTCCGTCTGAGTTCATTTCACCACAACCATAAAGTATTAAGGAAAATAAAGCAGTATTAGATGTTCTGCATGACACAAAACAAGACAACTAACAAGTCATTTACCTCTGGTGATATGACTCAGTTTAAATTAAACCTATTTTTTTTTTTTGTTTTGTTTTATCCCATCATTCTATTCTCCAGGTGTGCGGCTGCTCTTTATTTAATTCTGAAGTTAAAGTGACAAGTCGTGAAAATGACTTCCTGCCCATACAGAGCAGCCGTGGGGCCTCTCAGCATTGAAGCTTCCTCAACACTGATAGCTCTGGAATGCAGATGGCTGCGAGTATTTCAAAGTAACTGCTTAAATGTTGGGCAGATTTTCATTCCGCATTAGGTCTCGGTAAAGGCTGCAGCAGCAAAACACTACTTTAACTCAACAATTAGGTATAAGACTCCACCTTTGGTACAGTTGGAGGAACTTTTAGAAATGGAAATATTGATTTCAAGGATGCTAGCTTGACAGGCACAAACAGGTCTGTACAGATACAGCCATTTCTGGTAATCAAACCAACCAAGAATTCTCCAAAACTGGGGGACATAAAATTTTTGTTAAAAATTTCCATCAATATTTTGGTCTAAATTACATAAGATTATTATATCTCCTTGTTTCAACTTCAAACAATGTATAAAGCCTCGTTTAGGGTCCATTTAGCCAACAGTAGCAGATGTTTGGGAGAATTCCTCCGTATCTGTAACCTAAAGTAAAACCATTGAGGCAGCCATGTTGTCATCAATCAGCTGCTCAATTGGTTTATGTTGACACTTTTGTTGGACCGTGCCAACACTTGCAAACTGTGTCAAAATCTTATTATATCCTAGAGACGTTAGCTCTGCAGAAAAAGTCTTGCTATAAAAAAAAATGGACCTTTTTTTTTTAATAACCTTAGGATAAATTATTATTTTTATGATCTTAAGATCATGTAGTTCGGGGATTTTGGAGTGAGATTAAATTATAGGGTAAAATTTACAGCCTACCCTAAATAAACATGGGCACAATCATTTTGCATAACTCAGATTCTTGCGCTTTTCACTTTTAATTTGAGGAAAAAAATTAAATATTTTCTTATGGTACATTTCACCAGAAACACACTATTATTTCATTTTTTTTTTAAGTTGTGAGTTTTTTTGAGTTGTGAACTTGAGGATCCAGAAATGATGGGTGTTTACACATTGCATTGTTCAGGGCAAATGGTTATAAAAATGAATGCTGTTTTATTTCGATTCCTCAACTACCCAAGACAAACAGCATCTGTTTGGGAATAGTGTAGACTTTGAGGGGACACAGATTTTTTTTTCTTTTTTTTTTTTTTTTTTTTGATGGTATCGAGTCTGACGAATTTTACTTTCTTCAATATTTGCTGTCACAGCAGATTTGAGAAAACACTGATCCATTACAGTAAGTGAATTCATAACAAAACTGTCATATCTCTGGTGTCGCACTGTGTCCGAGACGGACAAAGATTAAATGTTTAACAATATGATGAATAGCTGTGCCGTATCAAATATTCTGAAGTCAGAGTATTTGACGTCTGAATCTTTTCTTTAATAAAGACGAAATCTGGGAGTGAAACAATAGTTAACCCCTGAAGTGAAGTTGATTGATTAAACAACACTATAAACTGGAAAGGTTTGCCGTCTACAGTTTGATCTTCACAACACCACCACCACCACCACAGATAAGCGTATTACACTCAGAGTCTGCGTGGATCAAGAGCTTCCAAAATTGACTCATTAATTAGAGATTATATAAATTAATTTGAATTCTATGCACAGAAGGGATAAAAGATACCTTTCCAGTGACACAGAAGTTATTAAATGATAAGAGGTCTGATCCTGGAACTAAACACTCAGCACATTCAGTGTGGCTCCCAAAGGAACCGGTCTGTAATCCGAGTCTCTTTCTCAGCGGAGGTTAAGGAACACTTGACAATTAATGCCAGGTTATTGAACCCAGACTAAAGGTGCCCTGTATGCTTTTACAGAGAATATCAGCTATATAGTTAGAGGGTACAATTATGCCATGTCCACAGATGTGTAGTTCGCTCCCATTGAGTACATCAAAAAGCAGTGAGACGTCTCAGTTTTGGACAGAAATGGATACAGGACAGTACGAGGTGGTGATAAAGGTCAGCCATGGCAGAGATTCAATTACTCTGCAGGAGAACCTATAAAGTGGAACCGATGTACGTGGTGTGACCGCACTGATGTTCACAGTTGAGCTGCATGATCTGACTTGGGAAGAGCAAGCTTCCAATTTACACTCAGTTTGTCTTCAAAAGTCCAGCGTTGGATAGAATTTTGTGTCGCGTCTCTGTGTTTACCTCTGGGAGTACGCAGTACTCCACGGTCAAAGTGAACTCCTTACTTCTTAAGATAGAAATGAAGACGGATAGATGGACATACAGTTTTAGACGTATAAAATAAAAAAAATATATCAATTTTAACCTTAGGTCAGATCAGAAGTTTTCATAGAAGTTTCCTTTTCCATGCCATGGCCACCAAGACAGTATTAGGTTCTGATATACTTCAATATATTCACTACTTGTAATGAACATGTTTTCAGCAGTGTAAATTTACCTTGAAGGATAAACTGAAGAATAAACAGGCCAGATATCCACATACATTCTAACACTTACATGAGATGCATTTAGGCACCATCAGAAACTTTAGAATCCAGAAATTTTCCACGCTTAACCCATTATCAGGGGGGCCCTTTTGTAAAAACATGGTTAACACAGACAGGAGGGTTTGGAGAAAAAGCTGGAGAAGACAGATTGAGATGGTTTGGACATGTTCAGAGCAGGGACAGCTGATACATTGGTAGAAGAATGATCCTAGAGATGTATCTACCAGGTAGGAGACAAAGAGGAGAGATGGATGCAGTGAGAGAGGACATGGAGGTAGTTGGAGTAAGAGTTGAGGACACAGAGGACAGGGTGGGTGATAATAGATGACTCACTGTGGCAACCCCTGGAAAAAGTCCAAGGGAAAAAAAGATTTTTTCATTTTTATCTGGTCATTTTTTTTCCTGACCAATCAATGCAAAATGTATCACCTCCACGGGTTATCATCCTGGAAGGTCTTAGCAATATGCTATGTGATAATTATATATGAGGTCCCTTGACTGGAAACCATGCTGACTGACAGGGGACGAAGGAAAGAAATGGCCATTAATGAGGAGTTTAGCTGGAAATACTTTGAATTTGATCTCTCACGGAGGAGAACATATACCTTATTGAAGCGTGTCAAGGTTCAGGGTTTTAAGGGATTGTGGCAGAAGCTTACCACGTCTGGACAGGGACAGTTATTGAGTGCGCTTGTCCTTGGGGTCGGACAAGGGCTTATGTGCAAGTGATGAGTGTGACAACCGCCGCTGTCCTCGCTTTTGTCCTACAGCTTGGCTTTTGCAAAGGAAATGAAAGGCTACAAATCCAGACTATGCAAGGACAGCGCCAGCTATTGCTAAAACAATTAGCAGTCATTGAATTCAGTTTGCTTTTAATGAAATTACTCCATCAGTTTGCCACCGGACAGAAAATGATTGGAGAGAAATTGTGATGAATTCATTAATCGTTGAAACCAATTTGTTTGAGTTAAATGCCAACGAGGTCCCCAGGTTCCAGCTGACCTCAGGTGTGATGACATTCTTTGTTTCATTTTCTCACTGTTATAGTCATTCTATTGAGAAATAAATAAATTCACGTTAAGGTCACTCCAACAGCTGAAAAAAATGGATATAATCATTTTTTTACAAAGAATTTAACATTTAAAAAAAGTAATTTAGCACCACTGTTTTTGCTTCTCTGTTCAGGCAGAAGCTCTGATGCTTATATATAAAATGTGTGTCACAGGGTGAGTTGGGCCTACCAGACTTGTCCTCCCTGTCCTTGGAGTAAGTTTTTGGGCCACATGAAGGACTTGCTCATCCGAAGAGCCAATTCAGATAGACACAAACTTTTGCCTTTTTCTTCTCCTTTCGGCATGTCCCTCTCTCAGGGCTTGCCACAATGGATCAACAATTTTCATCTCACCTTGTCCTCTGTATCCTCAACTCTACTACCTCTATGTCCTCCCTCACAGCAACCATCATCTTTGGCCTCTCTTTGTCTTCTACAGTGGTAGCTCCATCTCTGGGATCATTCTTCTACCAATGTATCCACTGTCCCTCCTCTGAACATGTCCAAACCATCTCAATCTGTCTTCTCTAGCTTTTTCTCCAAACCTTCCTGTCTGTGTTGTCCCCCTAATCATCCCATTCCTGATCCTGTCCATCCTTGTCTCTCCTAAAGAGAACCTCAGCATCTTGCAGTTCTTGAGCAATAACTCATTGGCAGTCTTGCTAGTCTTGATTAAAACACAAAGTTCATACATATTTTTGTCATTACGTGCCTCATGTCATCTTACTGAATTATGTGCCTTGGCACTGTGGCTGTGAAGGACACAGGTATGAAAATTTGTTTCTGGGGTTATCAGAATTCAGTCGGAGTAACACCACCAGGTTAATTAATTCAGGGGTGATGAAAGGGCTCCCTCCATATGCTCACTTGTAGCAGCAAATGTAACCAAATATGCTTCAAATCGCTCTGGGCTGATTCCCTTCCTCATCTGAATGAGAAAAATTAAAGTGAGACACTAGGCACAGTGTACCTGGAATGGCCCTTTAACTGAGCAATCCCACTTGTTAGCAGTCATGGATTGCTTATTGCGTACATTTTCTTTGCTGGTTTCTGATTAAATTTTTTTCTGATAAACATTAATTGTCAATACAGATTTATGTCGAAGGCATCCTGAAACATTTCTTAGCAACTAGACAAAGTCATTGGGCTTTCATCTCCCAGAAAAGTATTCATAAACCCCAACTTTCTGACAAGTCAACAAGATGCCTGGATCATCTGTCGGTCCACCAAGCAAACTGAATTTGGACATCAAACAATTGTTACTTTTCCAAAAGTTGTAAGGTGTACGATTATCCAAAGTTAATCATTAGCCTCATAGCATAATTCCCTAAGTTGAAATATGACTTAGGCAATCATGCTGTGATGCTAACAATAAATATATATATATATATATATATATTTATATATGCACATACATACACCGCAAAATTAATACACACTGGTATTATATTCTATTATAATATATATCTATAAACACCACTCCTACACACGCACACACACACATATACTGTATATACATATATACACACACACATATATAAAGGTTTCTGAATCTGAATATATGCACATATACACATATATACATATATACATATATACACGTATATATACATACATATAGACATATACAGTATACACAAATATATACATATATACAGTGTATATATATACTAAATATATATATATACACACACACACGTGTGTATATACTGTATATACATATATACATATAAATATATACAGTAAATGTTAGTAGGTTACTATTGTATTGGTCTTTTTTGTATTTATCTCATTTGGTTCTGTACTGCTGTTGGAACCATAACTTCCCAAAGAATACTCCAGAGAGAATAATAAAGTTCTATCCATCTATCTATCTGACTTGGAACAGCCCTGGTTATGTTACATCTGCTGCTTATTCAGATTTGGTTCCTGATCCAAGCCAAGCTTGGGAGTATGAGCCCTGCCTCTAGTTCCCTGTCCCAGATTGATCAGCTGCATTTCATTGCATTTTCATTATTATGGTCAACAGAGAAAGTCATCCAAAAGTCACCTGATTTTGATCACTTTATATCTATGTAAGACAACCAACATAAACATATATATAGTATATTTTGTTTTTCTACAGCTGCTTTAGCAGAATTTCATCGCTGTGGGGGTCTTGGGTGATTGGATATTTCCTGCTGATATTACCTGCCAACCTTAAAAGGGGACCGCGCCAGTTTATTTAAAGTTTGTGTATAAGGTACACAAGTAGAGACTGTGTGGTGCCTAGTGTAGACAGTATTCAAAATGCTGTCTGATTCCAGCAGGAGACAGGAGAACTGGAGCCCAATTTTCATGTTGTTTTGATGCAAACAGGGACAGCAGAGAGAGGAAAAAAAAAAAAAACAACTCACTATTCCTCGAATATTTCCAGAAGTTTACTATGCTGTCAGACGTCCCTTCTCATGGGTGCACTATTTTCTCAACATCATTTCTATATGCAGACACACAACTGTGCAGGAGTTGGTTCAGCTTTTATTTTAAGAGACCCCAGAATACACATACGAAAAAAATGAGGGATGTCTAATAATATCGCTCACTGAAATAAGTATCAAATTATTTCTCGGACATTGAGTGAGACACCATTCGGTGTTGTCTCACATGTCATCGAGTTTTTTTTTTTGTTGTTGTTGCCGTTTCTATCTGTGTATCTACTTAGTTGCCTATTGTTGTGAGGGCTGAATGAGTTATGTAGGGCATCACAATAATTCCGAGGAAATATATCGGTATCAGTTAACATTGGTATCGTAAATGAAGTGATGGGGCAATATCAGCAATATTGGATTTCGGCAAATGTTAATATCAGACATCCCTAAAAAATGTTTTTTTTTTATTTTTTATTTCTGATCGTCCAGGAAATATTGTCACTACTGAACCTATTCACACTCAAACAAGAGTAAATTGTGTTGTGGTTTTCATGTCTCCTTCAAAGAGAATGCTACAATCTGTTTGTAGGGCACTGCGTAATTATCTGTTACAGACCTCACTTTAAAAAAACTCAACTTGCCCTTTGAGGCAGCCCAGTCCTCCGTGTTCTCCACCCGTTTTTCATTCTAAACACTGCTTCTGTCTCAGTCGCTGAACTTGGATGTCCACCTCCTTTTACCGGGAGCATGTAGTTGATATTGAAGTTGTGGAGATTTACACTCAAAACTCTGCCTTGTGCTTTCCAGCACTCAATGTTTCACTTCATTGCCTGTCTCTCCTCTCGCCATTGTCCTTTTGCTCTAGACTCCGTCGTCTTGTATTGAGAATGAGAACTTTGACTCTGACATTTTTAACTCCGTTGCACACACACAATTACCCGTCAGTGAAAGTAATTGAACCACACAGAGCATTTCCTTCTATCTGATTGTAACACGGGCTAAAAAGAAAAAAGCCGTTAATAACTTCATACTCCTTCCTATGCACTGTCATGGTGTTTCTCAGACACACTGCTACACTCAGATGGAAATGTCTCTGCTGCACAAACACAGTTATTTAAAATTCTTGAATTAATGTGATTGCTCTTAACGTTTCAAAACCCTGACTGGATCTGAGCGGCGTCTCTCCACGGAGTTTATAATGTTTAGGTTATTAATAAGCTAAAATGCATGAAGCTGCAGCTTATAAAGCGGGAGGCAGAGTGAAGGTGAGGAGTTTAAATAGCATCAAGAGTTATGGAGAGACCGTACAGGTGGTGGAGTGGATGGAGATGAGCCTTCTGGCTGCTTTATAACAGGAGAAATATATATTAATTACATATATATGGTTACTAAAGGTGCATTTGCTTAAGAAAATATAATGAAAACAAAAAACTAGCCTGCTGAAAATAATTTTATTTCCGACATCGACAGCTATTTTTCCTGTAAGAACAATAGATTATTTATTCTCATGATGGTATATATTTGCTCATGATCTACCAGCAGTTCAATTGCAATATGGTTATTGCTAGGCAACCTTGTATTTCTTCATAAAAACAATCAAATAAAAATTAAAAATGTGTTTGCAAATATTATATATATAAATATATATATATATATATACACATATATATACATATATACATATATATGAATACACACACACATATATATATACATATATGTATACACACACATATATATACATATGTGTGTGTGTGTGTGTGTGTATACAGTCATGGAAAAAATGATAACACCACTCTTAAATTTCTTGTCCATTTAAAAGTCTGCTTCCACTTAATCTACATTAATCTGGACAAATATAATAATAACAAAGGTGCATTTGCTTAAGAAAATATAATGAAAACAAAAAACTAGCCTGCTGAAAATAATTTTATTTCCGACATCAACAGCTATTTTTCCTGTAAGAACAATAGATTACTTATTCTCATGATGGTATATATTTGCTCATGATCTACCAGCAGTTCAATTGCAATCTGGTTATTGCTAGGCAACCTTGTATTTCTTCATAAAAACAATAAAAAAATAAATAAAAATGTGTTTGCATATATTTTATATATATATATGTGTGTGTGTGTGTGTGTGTGTGTGTATACAGTCATGGAAAAAATGACAACATCACTCTTTAATTTCTTGTCCATTTAAAAGTTTGCTTCCACTTAATCTAAATTAATCT
Source organism: Paraplagusia blochii (assembly GCA_016785265.1). Classification (NCBI taxonomy): domain Eukaryota; kingdom Metazoa; phylum Chordata; class Actinopteri; order Pleuronectiformes; family Cynoglossidae; genus Paraplagusia; species Paraplagusia blochii. The sequence continues at coordinate 39,551 of JAFBJS010057753.1, forward strand.
GGACAAATATAATAACAACAAAAAAGGCTCATAATTCAGTTTAATTTCAGAGCTGATTTCTGGCCATTTTGCATGGTTTTATTGACAGTGACAAAAAAAATCACTTCCGTTCCTACATCACTAGCAATAACATTGTACTGACAAATACAGTGCTTTTAGTCATTGCATGGTTTTGTGTTCATTGTTTCCCCAGGAGATGAACCTTTAGTGGAACAAGGCATTAAGATGAACAAGGAATTGAAGAAAACAGCAGAGTGGTCTAATCACTTTTTTCCATGACTGTATGTAAGTATATATATATATATATCCTTTGTACTCCTACTACTATCTAATATATATATATATATATATATATACACACACACGCGCATTGGGCCTGAATTGTTTCACAGCACAAACACAGAATTCTGCATACTGTAGGAAGATACATCTGCAGATATACATTTAATGATCCTGTGCCCCGATTGGGCAGATCCATCAAGCTTTATTTGATAAAATCACTCTGACATGTTCACCGCCAGGATGCATTTGTTACTCACACAGGCATCACTCACTCTGTTGTAGGCCCCTAATGGAGCAATGTGTGCAGAAAATCTATCGGAGTACAGTAAGTGAACGCACACGTGGACAAACACGTTTGGATGTTCAATGCCATAAAGTCTGGTTTTCTGGTGTGGGAAAACCAGAGGGAAGGTTGATCGTCGTCACTGGAGCTTTGCGTTTTTTTGTTTTTTTTTTCCAAGCCTAAGTTGATGTTTTGCTGCCTGTGCAGAAGACACGCAGTCCTGATCAAGTGGTTTTTCACAGATCAATAATCCTGCACTGTGCTGCATCAAGGACAACAGAGATCCTAGATCTCAGCCGTCTTTCTCTGGCAATGCACGTCATGCAGTTTTACGGCGTAGACAGGGTGCTGCGGTTAAGTGACAGACACAATGCACAGCCATGATTGAGAACTACACCCAGAGAGCGGAGGCAACAGAGGGAAAACAGGGTTTCATTAGTTACTCATTCCCTACTCTGCACTGTTGCCTGGAGCATCTCTCGCAGCACAGGCCAGGGAAGCCATAACACACACCTTACAGAGATGTTCACACACTGCATGTGAAACATGTCGCTATTAACAAGAATACACCATTAATACGCATTCCATTTTATTGGCATGTTTTATGGGAAACACTGCACTGGTAATTGCTGAGGCATGTGTCATATTGATACTAATTTGTGTTCAGCTTTCCGTGGGTCTGATCCTCCTGACTACAGTGAAGTGTGTTGCTGGGATGGATTTTATACAGGCAGTGTGGGAGGTTCACATATTATCCAACTGCCTTTGTGGCCCACAGTTCATCTGTTTGCTTGTTTATCTGTTTATCCCTTGCCATTACTGTAATTAGGTCTTTGTACTGGAAGTCACAGCAGTCATAACAGAAGCCCAGAACAGCACATGAAGACAGAATGATGGTAAATAGGACAAAAGCAAAGTGGAATATGTGCACGGTAGAGTCTCTAAAGAGGAATAAGTCAGGGCTCAGGCGGCAGTGAATGCTGTAATTGCTCCCTTCAAAGTGTCCCTGCCTTACCGGGACACAATGGAATGACCTTTTTGTGATTGCAAGCCTCTATTAGTGGCGAACCACAGTGGCCGTAGCTGTGGCCCCTCTTTTTTATCCCCCTCTCCCTCTGTTGTCAGTCCAATTACGTTATTCAAGTGTTTTTACAGCTGTGCAATTTCCTCATTTATTTTAAGGGGTCACAATCTTTTTGTTGTTCCGAATGAAACAAGATTCAGTTTTGTTATGTTTGTTTTTTTGTTGCTCGCTGTTCACACTGTGTCCTTGCTCCTGGTGGAGAAAAACACACACAGCTCAGCCATGGAGCGGGATATTCACCATCTGGCCATCCTTTGATGGACAGACAGTTTTAGGCAACGGTTGTTTGAATTAGTAATTCGCTGAATGTCCTTCTGTGGAATAATGGGGCGCAAAATGTCGCAAATGTATCATTTTCCGAGTTAATGTGCTTCACTTTGCGTCTGAGGGGGAAAATTCACAACTGAATGTTGCAGATGATTCATTTCAACTTCCTTATTAATCAACAATAAATACAGTATTTACTCTGTAGATGATGAGGCTAAAAACAAATCTAGTGCAGTCTGTGGAATGAAATGTTAAGTTAAAAAGACAAGGGACCAGGGAAAAGCCAACAGAAACATGCCAGAATCACATGTCTGTCACATTGTCACTTCTGTTCTTGTTGTGGCTGTTGATATCGGTTCTGAAATAACAGCCTAGCAGGGTCTGAACACACACTCGCTGTCACCATTCTTTTTTACTTTTTGTGAGACCAGCGATATCTTTCAAGAGCCAATATGTTGTTAATATTCAGCAATTAAGTTTGCCAACAACATTGGATCGGAGTGAACACCAGATGTCTATGAAAAAGCCTTAAAACAAATGCCCTGAACAGAGAGACAAATGGAAACTGTAACCAACAACAGTCCGAGTGATGTCCCTCTAAAAGACTCCAACATCCACTGTAGGTCTTCCACAACTATAACACCACAACATCAAGAGATTTTTTTTCCTGATCACTAACAGTTATTTACTTAAATATGGCTGCAGGCTCTAGAAGGACCAATTTCAGAAAGTGTCTCTTGCATTAAAGGATTTCTTCGTGTAGGATTGGAATGAGTTAAACATATTTTTACCTGTGTGCATAGCAATACTAAGTACTGTACCAATACTCTAACAATACTTAAGGTTAAGGTTGGGATACAATAAATATGTAGTAGTCCAGTGGTTCTCTTCAGGCCTCACTCTGGGACCCACATTTTCCTGTGGTCATTAAGTCCCGACCCACTCTCATAGAATTCAAATCAAGCAAATGAATTTTCAAAAAAAAAAAATCCCTTCTTTTAACATATTCATTTCATTCAGCAGTTTGCCTTTCAAAATAAGAGATTTCTAAAATAAAACACATGCTCAACAGTAGATTCACATTAATTAGCTGATTTTTGACCAGATGTTTGCGACCCATTCAGAACATCCATAACCCACTTTTAGGTCTGGACCCACCAGTTGAGAACTACTATACTAGTACATTAATAAATGCATTTATACTTAAGTATAAGAAACGAATGAATAATAATAATAAATTAATATTAATTAATCAATTATTAATATTAATTAATAAATGCATCATTTAAACAAAGTATAAGAGCTGCAAAAAAATTATAGATGAATTAAAATAATACAGTCAACGTGAACAGAGATTTTAACAATAACAACGCAATTGAATTATTTTTTTTTTCTTTCAAGAAAACAAAGAAGGGAAAACTTTATCCATGTTTTCAGGTATAAATAGTTACAGCTGGTGGATTCAAAACTGGAACCCTCCAGACCCACGTCTGGTTCCTTAACCACTGGACCACCACTGCCCCAAGCTAGCAGGGCTAGCTACTGTAGTAGAGCGTCACCCACAAAATCCAGAATGGAATTGTATGAGGTTGAATCAAAATGCAAAGGTATTAATCAGATGTGCAGAGATATTAGCTTTTTACAAATTACACAGTGAAATAAAGTTAAAACAGTACTTCTCTGGAGTACTATATCTAATCAGAGCAACTGCCACTGACAAAAAGAAACACTTTTGAGCTGGTATATGTTCACAAACCAGTCAAAACAAGAGGTTCATCAATACACAAAACTATTCTAATGATGCATTATGGATTCAAATGGATGCAAACTGATCCCAAGCAACGAGCTGGAAGCTCAACTGTGGCACGACTGTGGTAAGACTGATACAAGCAATTAGTCTAATTATAAATGTGTTAAAGCTGTTTGTGTAGGATTTTCTTTTTCAAAAAAAAAAAAAAAATGACAACTTATTTTTACGGAAAATTCTAAACCACTTTGCATAATTAGCACCAACAGTGCAGACTTTTGTAAATGCCACAGAATTGACAGATTTAACATATGATGATGAAAAAGACAGCGAGGCCTGTGAAGCCATGACGTTTTGAACACCAGTCACAGCCAATTTAATTGTCAGCCTGTCAGCTCCAACCCAATGGGTCTGGCAGGTGCTGTAGTTTGAAATTCTATGAAAAAACGATTGAAAATCTGCTCGGGTCATTCTCATTCAACAAGGACGTCACATATCACGTTACCAATACAACTGATGCAGCTGGGAGACAGAGATAACTCATCTATGTATTTGATTATTTGGGGTGTGGTTATTTTTTTAAAGTATTACCCTGAAAGACAAAAGTACAGCGTCTCACAAATTATTTCCTGACTTTCTACCATTCATTAATTCATGCAACTTCTTCTGCTTGTCCGTTGCCGGGTCGCAGGGGCAGCTGGCACCACCCAAATCACATTGCACAATTTTGTGAGTCTTCCTGTGGGTGGTGACACGGGAAGAAGCTATGTTGGTCGGGACGGTGCTTTGCTCAGAGCACCCCAGTGGCAAACCTGGCAGCTGGTGGATTTGAACCTGAAACACTGCGCATCCAAGTCCACTTTCTTAACCACTAGGTGACCACTGCTGACAACTTTGACATTTTTTTTCTTTATCCTTATTTCTGTATTTGGTGAAAATTACTAAACTCTGTGACAACCACAGCTGAAAACTCGCTCTTTTTTCAGTTTTCACCACTGGTGGATGAAGAAAACAGACAAACACTGGGATCATGAACGCTTAAAATTTCTCCACAGAGAAATTTTCTTTTAATTAAAAAAAGGGCTTTGAATGAATTATGGATATTTTTTTTTTTCAATTAAGGTTTTCAAAAGCTGTGAAGCAAAACTACTGAATTAAGTAATAATGTGTTTAGGATTAGTGACTCAAATTACAAGCCGTCACAGTTTCACACATAAGACCATAAACCATTTTGACATAAACACTGCTCAACACACACTAGAAACTACTCCTCCTTCATCCACAACATCGTGACAGTATTACTACCAGGGTTCCACTCTACTGTATCAAGACAATACAAATGGCAGCATGAAAAAAATACTTTTTAACAATGTGCCAATATACCTGGATGCGCCAACTGCCGTATCAGGGAACAATGGAGTTCCTCACTAATGACAGACACATTGCCACCTGTGTCAATACAACCCCCACATAACTGCACATACAGTCATTACACAAACAGTATTTTCTGAGCAAAAAATATAGGGTGCGTGTTAGAATGCGGCTACAGATGTGGTTAAGCGCTAGCATACCAGTTCCTGATGTGATTCCACCTCAGGGCAATGATATCACACAGATTAGGAAAGAATTTTCCCTTTTGGATTTGATGAAGAGATTTATCTTTACATGGAGATAATTCTCAGTTCTCACTTCACCACCTAAATTAGGGAATTCCACTTCAGCAACCAACAAGTGCCAGGATCATGAGAGGTAAGCTGTCACAAATGGGTGTGGTCGCACGCACGCGGTACCACAGCTGGTGTAGTCATACCACTAATCGCCGGGGTGCGCTGTCGGCAACAGTGGGGCAAACACCCAGAGGGATGTCAGTTAGGCGTCGGACGAGTCACTTCGCCCATCGGCCTTAGCAGATCCAGGTCAGGGATCACCAGGGGGCTGCCGAGGTCCTATCTCAGTCAAGACGAAGGGCCCCTCAGAGGGAGCGGGGACCGACCCCCTGGGATTAAACACCCTCCATATCATACACTCAGCATAAACTAGTTCAATCTACTGTAGAAGGTCTCTTTACTGTAGCTTACTTAGGACATATCTTAGTGAATTGCAAATTAAGAGTATTTTATTTTAGGAAGGTTTATTGAATTTTCCGCAATTGCAATTTTATGTAGCATTAAATTAGTCTGCATTTAGACCTAGTATTAAGATTCAATAAAAGTGATGCAATTCCCCAGTGTCTGTGTTATAAAAGCCCAAATGGCAAATTGAAAGTTCCCCCAATGGGGTTTAAGTGACAATAAAATTTTTGATGAGTCTGACTGTAAGAAGTTAACAGAAAGAAAGAAAAATAAAGAAAAATGTAGCAATCTGCATTAGATCATATATTTGCCTACTTAACAAATGTGGTTTCATCCAGAAGAGATTCCCAAACTTTCCATGCCAAAAACACACAAACAGCATCGATTCCTGAGAACAATTGTAACCCCACAGACTTTGCTGTTGAAAAAATATAAAGAAACAACTGTTAAATGTATCAACTTTGCAAGTTATAAACTTTGTTAAGCATTACTTTAAACTAACATAATGGCATATTCTTGCTGAGTAACAGACTTTTCAACTGTTGCTGGAAAAGACGTCAAAAAGGAAACCTAGCATCCCTGGTCTCGAATCGAAAATATACAATTATGTTGTATTTAATTTTTAGATTGGGCATTTTTTAACATTTTTTTTCTTAGCTCCCATATCCCCTCGTCCTTGGTGCCCTTGGCCCTCACCGGAAAATATGTCCACATCACTAATAACATTGTATAAAGTAACACATGGTTACTTGCATGAAATAAGTTAAACAAGCCACTAGGGGGCACAAACCCGGATAAATGACAACAAGTGAGACAACAAAATGAACAAAATTAAATGATACTGTTTCGATTGGGGCCCAGGTTAGATCCTGGGCCCCAAAAGAAGAAAAGAAGAAGACTTGCATGAAATAAGTTAGAATTGTAGCTTAGCTATTCATTCATTCGCAGTAATGTGGCAGCGTGTATCCTCAAACCACCTCTGTATCAGGAACACAATGAAGATGGGTGCATTCAGACTTGTATTTCCTGCATGGTTCCATGCACACCCTACAATCACTTAGCATAAAGGTTGACACCAGAGCTGAGCGGAGTTCTATAAAGTCTGCACAAGGTCCAAACATCGTTAATTCCTGGTGTTTGTCAGTGGACACAATAGAATAGATCTTAATCAACAAATCCAGGAAGCACAATGCTCCCAAGTCAGATAAGATAAATGAAGAAAAGGTTAAATATTGATCTACATTGATATAAACCAAACTATTCACAGGAACAAGAGATTAAGTTCCCGTATTGGCCTTCAGTTCCCAGACTTTAATATTGCTGAAATACCCGTGGATAAATTTCAAACGTGCAGCGCATAAGAATACCCCATGAATATTTCCACATTCTGCAGTGAATGGCAGATGGAATAAAGAAAGAAACAATGATTATGTGGCTAAGACAAACAGCAAGTCCTTGAATTAGAGCAGCTGTCACAGAATGTGTGCAGTTTCAAGAGGCAGCAAAGAATGGAATATATTTTTTTTTTCTTCTTGCAATATCTTCCATTTTAAAACATTAAAAGTTAAACAATATAAGTTTTGGAGGGTCATACCACGCGTTAGTTAGTTCCAAGAAACCAGATGTTAGATACAGACATTTGGTTTCTTTGCATCTAACTTTAAATAGTAAAAGTTGCTGCTTACTTCTGTAGAAGGGTAGGCAAAGGTGATGGATTGCTCTGTGTCACGTTGGCAATGATGCATGTGTTAACAAGTACTTTTTCTTTGTGGGGATGAACAGTAGGGTGTCTTTGTGTTTGTGCAAGGTATGGTACACACTGGACACTACTCTTACTCGAGTGTGTAGACTAATGAATTAATCAACAGCACATTGGCAGTCTGCCCTATGTGGTTACAGACGACAGTCCACTTCTGGTTCTGTATTTACATCACAATGTGTCTGTTGTTCTGTACACACACATATATAAATCTTTTTCTTTCTTTCTTGTCCCTTTTTCAGGGGTTGCCACAGCGAGTCAACAATTTCAATCATTTTGTTGATTTCTGGATTTTTTTTTTTTAAGAGTCCGTCTCTCACAGTGGAAATGCGATGAAAACTTTAGAACCCACCATGATTTCTAAGTGGGAGAACTTGCAAAATCAAAGGGTGAATACAAGATTGTATTATACGCTGAAGATAATACAATACAAGAACATTGATATACATTGATATATTGATATACATCGATAAATAAAGAAAATCCATCTATATAACTCACCCTGTTCTCTACCTCCATGTCCTCCCTCACTGAATCCATCAATCCCCTCTTTGTCTCCAACCAAGTAGCTCCATCTCTAAGATCATTCTTCTACCAATATATCCACTGTCCCTCCTCTGAAAACGTCCAAACCATCTTAATCTGTCGTCTCCAGCTTTTTCTCCAAACCTTCCTGTCTGTGTTGTCCCTCTAATCACCTCATTCCTGATCCTGTCCATCCTTGTCTTCTAAAGAGAATCTCAGCATCTTTGACTGTGCCACCTCCTGTCTTCTGCCCTGCCTCCTGTCCTCTGTCTCCTCTTGTACTCATGATGGCCTTCTAACTCTGCCTGCTTTAAACAGTAGTGTACGCATGTTCTTCCACGGCTTCTATACCTTTCTCTTGCTGTTGCTACGTATAGTTGCTGCTACGTACTCAGGGGATTCTACATCAGTATAGATTTACTCCAAATACTACAGCTTCCCTCTGTTGACGGTCAGCCCCTCTAATTCCCCCCATGTTACGCGAGAAGCATTAATTCAGCGTCCCCAGACACCAACCCCTGGGCGTTTTATTCCTCCGGCAGACAACCTTTAAATACCCATCTGTCAGAAAACCAGCGCCCCAAAACCGGTTCTAATTGTTCTTAGACTCCAATGGCCACCACTGGAGCCACATTATTTGAAATGCATATGACTGGCCCATTAAATTGCTAATCCATTGTTGTGAAGTGCTGTGACACCAGTGTACGTGACTGTCGCTTGTTTATGTTCTTTGATGTTGCTCTCTTCGTCTGCCCTCCTTCCATATCTTTGTTTTTTTTTTTGTCTTATTTCTAAGAGAGTATTAATAAAGGCAGAATAGCTAGTCTGTCCCAGCCGCACTGGAGGACATGCTTGTTTGTCATGAGTGCTTTTTCCAATGGGCGAGGGATAGATAGCACAGTGGTGCTCCAGGCAACAATGCATTCCAGGTTATTGTGACTTGAGTTTCCGGGTGCATCTGCACTTATGTTGTCATTAGAAAACTCAGCAGTTGCCCTTGCAGTTTGATAAAGTCTAACAAAATAAATATCCAGTAACATTCCATACGATGCCGTCACTGAACAGTGTCGGCCAAGAATGAGTTTGTTGTTGCCATTATATTTTAATTTTTAAGTAAATTCCTCGAGCATGATAAAATATTGAAGTCAAGGAGACCTTTGTTGGTCCCTATTCTAAACTAAAATAATATTTTTTTTCTAATATTAAGAGTTATTTTATAAATATTTTTCTTTCATGCCTGTCCTCTACTGGAGGCAAAATTGGATTGTCATGGCAACTTAGTCCAGCAATTGATTAAGCTTCTCAAGGACAACTCACAGGGAATCAGATGATCCTGGTTCTGTCTTGATTTATCTGAGCTTGTTTTATTTTTGTATTTGGTTCACTAATCCACTCTTGGATAAAACTGCTCTCAGAGTTTTGCTCTGATCTGTCCTAGTACACTCGGCATGTTTCAGCTTGTTTGCTAGAAAGGCTGGCAGCATGAAGGGTCAATACTGGCAGAAATGTAACTAGTCATAATACCAACGTCAGGTGCAGTACCCTTTGAAGAAAAAAAAAAATACAAGCAGCTACCGCTTTCTCTGAATTTCTTACTCACCCCTTCATAATAAATTCACCGTCGTCTGCATAGAAATAAAAAATATGTGGGCAAACCATTGAATGCTTTGAATGAAAAACAAAGCTTTAATTACACCTCCTCACAGGTGACGTTTCAAGCTGCATGTGGTGTTTGATCACTGTCCTCTAAGCTGCACTGACTCTGTTTTTCTTGATTCCTGCTGGAGAATTCAACATCCTTCACGGTGCATTGTTTAGCTTGGCCTTTCCTTAAATGCAGAGCAGGCCTGATAGCGATGAATAAATGAAAAAAAGAAAGTCTGACAGGGAAAAGGAACTAAATCAGTCATCTGTGCAAAGTGCAGGGCTACTAAAAGCTCATTCATCATCATCATTCTTTATTTACAACAGGGATGGGCCATTAGGAGCAAACTCTATTTTCATGGTCACCCTAAAACATATCACAGATTTGTCTTTACCTGCCTGAGGATGAGGCAACCTGTCTTTCCTGACAATCTGTCTTTGTTGTTGTTGTTGTGTTTGTTGTTGTTGGCTGCATTTAAACGTCACATTAAAAACAGTCAAAAAAAAAAAATGGCAGGAACCAATAGCTCTAAAAAAAAAAAAATAACAATCTACAATCTTAAAAAAAAGTCTTTTAAACCACTAGAGGGCACTGTATTTTAACGTCAATGTTAATGGTGTTCATTAGTTCAACACAACATTCATTTCAAGGATGCCAATTCAGAAGCGATTGTGGGTATTTATGACAGTGTCCAATGTCATGTTGATCTAAAGTTCATTAAAAATTTAATATAATTATTGACGTCTCTTTTGCATCCCACAATGGGGAAATATCTGGGTCTTTCTGGGGCTCTAACCTAGGACCGTCTTCATGTAAAGTTAATATGTAAGCCAAGCGTAATGACCACTACCCCATGGAACCAACAAAAAAATTGAGTCACAAAAGAATAAGGAGCACAGCTTAACAGCACAGCGACACAATAAATCTAACTTCCACAGAGACTTGAGTTAACATCATAGTTAAGACTCCAAATGTGCTCAAACACTGCATTACACTTGTAGTGCGACCTAATTGCTTCCAGGGTAAACAATATTGTGTTGCCAAAAGCAAGAGTTTGAAGTTATTAACGGTACACTTTTCTATTTGGGTAAAATATCACAATATAAACTTTGAGGGTCCATCTCAGTGGAGAGGTCGAGAAAAAAAAAAACATTTTTTTCCAGGCAGAAATGCAGAGGGAACGCTGTAGTTTGATATTTAGGAGGTGTCAAGTTTGACTTAGTTCCAGGTGTTCAAATATCTCCCGAGAAAGATGCCTCCCCTCCAAACCCTTGAGTGAGGCAATATCAATGATAAGGTACACAGTGCTTCATGCATCAGGCTATCCATTTTCAAGCTCACTATACACGTAAGAGCTACTTTGTCACAGGGCAGCTTCATACATATGCCGACATATTTCTTTAGCTTTTTCCTTTAGCTAATATCCTGGGACCTGAATAGGTTCTTCATCTTAGCAGCCTGTGTTTTTCCGGCACTGACACGTCTCTCACTCAACATTTCCAGGAAATCCGTTAGGATAATGAATATTTATTGCAGTTTTACTAACATTTCTCCAGTACGTTGGCCTGTAAAGACATTGTTTTTGTTATTATTATAGGATTTTGGGCCTGAACTTAAAAGAACAGTTTAGAGGACCTTAATGGTTCCCTTTGTCAAAAGTACAAAATAGTTTCGTGTTAATAGGGTTGTCAATTTAATTGAGATTCATGGGGAAATATGGCCCAAGCAACCAGGGCAACTTTGTACCACAAAACCTAGACTTTAAGGTCAAAAAATTAAGACCATTGGCCCTGATTTCCCAAGCTAGGGTCAAATCTCTGAATGTTTACCCATCCATTTATCTTCGTTCCTTTAATTGTCACTGGGTAACGGGGTCAGCAGTCTCCAACCACCACTTCCCAAAGGTGGTTTCCCTAAAGGAGGGCACCAACACCCCGACAGGGGTTCAAACTTGATTGGGAGGTGAACCCTAGAGGTCCACAGCAATGACAGAGACATTGTCACTGGGCCAAAGCCCTGAAATCTTTGAATATATGAGGGTTAATTAAGCAACAAAAACAGTTTAAATGAAAATATTTTAAATGAGAAAAAAAAAGCTATTTTTAGTATAAAAATTCTTTATGTTCTGACAACTTCTGTTAGCACACTTAAATCATGTAATATGGCAATTCACATTCTCATTTATTAAATATAATGTATAGAGTGAGGCCTCGACTGAGCCTGTGCATAAGTTTACTTAAGAAAAAAAATCATGTGTCAACCTATACCAATGTAAAAGAGTCCTGAAAACCTTGTAAAGAAGATCTGTTGGGAATAAAGCTGTGTGTGTGCTGCGACTCTTGATTAGCTTGTTGTAAAATACATAAGCATGAAGGCCCAGATAAACAGAAGGAACCTCTTGCCTAGGGTGGACACAGTCCTTCGAAAGCCATTTCTCAGCATTATCGATTCATTCCCTGCCTGGTGAACTGAATTACATTCGATCCAATTTGGTTTCCCACCTTTTCTCCTCTGTAGGACGAAAGACTTATTTTCATAAGTGCGCAATTGAAGTGTACTACAGAAGGACAGGGGAGTGAAGAACCTAGAGTAGGACTGGGCCATGAGTCCAATAAATGAATCAATGATGTTGATGTCAGTGTACGACCCTGTCAAAGTAAATATTTACGACAAAAACAACAATAGTATATGAAAATTTGCAGTTTAATTCTCTGGTCATTTCATAAATAATACCAGTGGAAACCACTGTGTAACTCACAATCCTATGGTCAATGCAATCTTCTGTATCTCAAGAATAAAAACATAAAACTCTTATATCATAAATTAACATTTTTCAGGCACATAAAACAAATTTATCTTACAATATAGATATATTTCAGAAATTTTCTACAGCTTGTCCCTATTTTAGGGGACGCTATAGCGAGTCAACAATTTCCATCTCCCCCGTCCTCTGTATCCTCAATTCAAACTCCAACAACCTTCATGTGCTCCCTCACTGCATCCATCAATCTCCTCTTCATCTCCTACCTGGACGCTCCGTTTCTAACATCCTTCAACCAATATAATCACTGTCCCTCTTCTGAATATGTCCCAACCACTTTGGACATCTTTTTGGACACCTTGTGCCGTGAGTTGAATGCACTGGTCCATTCCTTGCGGTCAGTTATCAAAAACACCGTACTGTCCATTTCATGGTTAATAAATTGTACCTGAGAGTTTTAGCTACAACTGACCGACTGTATAGTATTGTGTGGTCACTGCAACCACATGTCAGTTTTTTCCTAAGAACACATCTGGTAAAGCCAGGAGCTGCTGACAGGACAGCTGGGCTTATTAATGATTGTGTCCAGCGGGTGTCCCACTGTACTGTATCCTCTGACCTTTCCCACTGAAGAAAACAGTCGATGGACTGCAGCAGAGCCCAGTCAGGTGCCCTTTCTCCTGCCTTCTTATGGCCCTGTCAGCCACATTAGAAAGCCAAACTGGCTCAAACAACAGAGGAGGGAAAGAAATGCCACTTTAAAAATCCTTTATCATTTTACAATAGGGTTTATTTTTTTTTTTTTTAAAGTCAGGATTTTTTTTTTTCCTTCCGTCTGAGGTGCGTCATTATGATTTCCGAGGAGAGCGGCCTGTTACGGATGCAGTTTTGAGAACGCTCCGGTGAATCTGTTCCACCGTCTTCCTTGTTTCTGCTTATCTGTGCTTGCAGAGATGCCTCTTCAAAATGCTGCATTCTCTGCTTTATGTCATACGATTATGCACAAATATGGGTCAACACATCCCTGGGATGAAAACTATGAATTGATTACACATCCTGACAAGTGCTCAGGCTTCACCGAAATCAAATATTGAATCCGCAGGCGGTGCTGAGGGAGAGCGAATAAATTCATCCTTCATCTTTTTCACTTCGTCAAGTTGGTTAGTTATCCCCACATCACCTTTATTTTGTGCAGAGGAAAAGGAAACAAATTAGTGACAGGTTCTAAAGAAGCCTCACCTGTTTTGTACCTGTATAAAAAGTGAGTTGTTATCTAATGGCCCGGCTCCCCGGTGAAGAGATACATATTAGTCGTTTTCTTTGCTGTGTGTTCAGAAAAGACATCATGGGGTGCCACTAGCCCTCTACCGCTTCTGTCTTTGCTCCTGTTTGAAGCCCCTGACAGGCTACATAGCCTGGATCTTCCCTCTGGGGAAGCAGCAGGACATTCCTCAGAAAAGACAGCCTTTAAAGGGCTACAGTGCTTGCAGCTAAAAGTGAGCCCAGAAGCTTCTATTTATGTCTCCATTTCACTGCCAAGTTCATCTGAGTTAATGTTAATTAACAGGTTTTCCTGCTCAGGTCTGTGAGACAGGAGAGGCTGATTAGCATGTGCGGCGTCTTATGGTAATAGACAAGGAGATAATGCAAAATAAGGTGAGATGATTCCACATGATAAAATCGTTAGACAAGACGGACAAACGGACCGCTAGACAGACAGACAGATAGAAAGAAAGACCGTTAGACAGACAGAAAGTTACAGTCCAACAGACAGTCGGACAGACAGATAAACATACCGTTCGATGGACAGACAGACAGATGGACAGACAGACAGATGGACAGATGCACAGACAAAAAGTTACATAAACAGACATTCAGACAGACGGAGACAGACAAAAAGTTACATAAACAGTTGGACGGACAGACAGACAGATAAAAAGACTGTTAGACAGGCAGACTGACATAGAGTTACATAAACAGTTGGACAGACAGACAAGCAGACCGTTAGACAGTCAGACAGACAGATGAACAGAAAAACAGAGAGACAGAAAAACAGAGAGACAGAAAGACAGATAGAAAATTACATAGACAGTCGGATAGACAGACAGATATAAAGATGGAAGGATAGAAAGACAGACAGACAGATAGATGGATAGAAAGACCGGTAGACAGACAGACAGAAAGTTACCTAAACAGACAGACCATTAGACAGACAGACAGACGGACAGACAAAAAGTTACATAAACAGAGAGAGACAGACGGACAGACAAAAAGTTACATAAACAGACAGTCGGACAGATAGAAAGACCGTTAGGCAGACACATGGACAGAAACAAAGAGAGACAGAAAGAGACAGACAAAAGGACAGACAGAAAATTACATAGACAGTCGGATAGACAGACAAACAGATATAAAGACGGAAGGATAGAAAGACAGACAGACAGACAGACAGACAGACATCTTTGTGACAAATATGCAAGCCAATCTGATGTCAAGTAAAGAGAAAAGAAATGACTGTACTACAGACGGTGTTAATATTGTCAGCTTCATCTGTGCTTATCTTGAGGACAGTTTTTTAATATTGTCACTTGGGATTCAAAGATTTTTCATAATAAAAGCATTATGGACTCAGGAACCTCTTCATTTGTCAAATGACGCCCAGCTACACTTTACAGGCTCCACAGGCTAATTTGGAATCCAGTGTCAACTTGCTCCACGTCTGACTATTAATATTAGGCAACATTATAGTGATGAAGTGCGAGTCAAGGCTGGACTGTTTTATTTCTCGTGTACTGAAACACTGACCTCAACAGACAGAGACAAAATGGTCTAATATTTCAGGTGTCAAACACAGGGGTACTGCACTGGCAGAGATTAACAGCGCTGGCAATTAGACCCGCGTCGACCATGAAGGACATTTACTGTATTTAATTCACAATGGCACAAACTATGGCCTCATGATTTACCATTCCTGACTCAACTTCACAACAAAGCATCCACAGAAGGTTGAGCAGTTCAAGGGGCTTTTTGCCCATAGGTTTAGATTTGTCGCGGGAATGCTGCATGACATTACTGTTGTGTATTTGCGTTATTTCACCCGCCCCCATGGAGGAGTGCGTCATTGTCCTGAGGGAGTCCACACTGAGCCCGTCATCCAATTAGGACTAAATCTGATTTCGGTAAAAGGCTCCATCATTTAGGAGGTCTTTTAGAGGAGCAGCCACTGAGATGCATTACAGCTGGGGGGATTGTTTGCATTCATTTTCACAGCAGTTAGC
This sequence comes from Paraplagusia blochii, assembly GCA_016785265.1. Lineage (NCBI taxonomy): Eukaryota > Metazoa > Chordata > Actinopteri > Pleuronectiformes > Cynoglossidae > Paraplagusia > Paraplagusia blochii. The sequence goes on from JAFBJS010057753.1 coordinate 55,254, forward strand.
ACATTCTGCTCCAGCCCTTAAGCACATGCTGTATTGTCTCTTGTTTGCTCGGCAGCTGGCAGATACTGACAGATAGGTCTAAAATTGGAGCGCCGTGCAGTGTACGAGATGGCGGACACGTAGGTACGAGTCACAGCACGAAACTCTGTCGCCCTGAAACACATTTGGACCTCACATTGGGAGAGTTGATAAGCCATTAGCAATGTTGTGTGTTATGAGCCGGGCCAATTGTGGTTCCTCATTCCAGCGTAAGACAGTACACAGAACTGCTAGTAAAGCTGGGAAAAAAGCTGCTGGGACCGTGCAAGGTGTTTGTTTTTTAAGAAATAGCAGAAAGAAAAAAAAACAAGAGGCGACACTTTGGATTTCAAGAGACTATGCTGGTAAAAAAAAAGAAAAAAGATCACTTGCATAGCATTATTTTGACTAAAATGCCAGATAATGTGTTATAATCATTTCATAGTTTCCTCTGGGTTCGAGCCTTCTAGATACAAAACTTTTCATCCAATTATATTTCAGCCAGTTTAATTCTGCAACTTTGTGGCATTCTAGCAGGCATACAGTTAGTTGTGGTTTGAGAATTTGCTAAGATGGTCAAAGAACACACTTTTAAAATCTAACTATTTCTGTAATATTCTTTCTCTTGTGTATAACTTAAGTTTTCTTTCTGTGCACTAATCAATGGACATTTTCAGTCCAAAGCAAATTAAAACATGCGCCATGAATTGGACAGGAGAGACAGCTTTAGTTATTGTCATTGAACATACCTTGTTGTTCAATCAAAGAGAAGAGAAGATCCATTTGGGTACAAATAATCAAGACATTTTGGTTTGTAAAACTTAGATTTTATAATAATATTGTAAGAGTTTTTATCATTGATACCTTTTTTAGTGCACTTTCTGTCCTAGCTGTTCTATACTTTGTGGGTTTATACATTATAGGTAAAACAGAAATTAAATTATACATAATAACAATTGAGGCTTCTATAGCCACATGTTATTACGATGTGGACATTAACAAAGAAGATGCTACTGAAAGGCTCAGTGAGAAACAGGCTACTGCTCTACAAAATCAGCTCACAGAAGTACTTCATGGAAATACACACATCCATCTGTCTTCTACCTATTTGTCCTTGTCAGGGTCACAGGAGAGCTGGAACCGATCCAAGCAATCAGTGTTAAAAGGTGAGGTCAGGGTTACAGCCCCGACAGTTCACCAGTTTATCACAGACGGGCACAAAGGAAAATAATCATTTACGCTCACATTCACACCTATTCCCTGATCAGCAATCGTACTATCCATAGTGTAGCAGTTAATACAGCTGCCTTCAAAAAAGAGAAAGCAGGGAGTCCTGGGTTTGAATCCCAGAGGATCACCAGCTGGGCTCTTGTCAAGTCAGCCTCTTAACAGCAGTTAATGCAGCTACTATTAACACAACTATTTACCAAATTGGGATCAATGAAGTCCAGGTTTATGTTCTCTTTTCATGTAGTTTCTGTAATTCAATCAATTCAACATAATAAAAATAAGTCGCTTTAAAGCGAAAAAGACCAAGGACCAGTTAAATGTCTTGTACTATTTTCACAGACGTTAAGTTGTGGCAGATAAAAAGTGAATTACCTGTGTTCCATAATATTTTCCTACCTATAAAATCTTCCTACCTGAATTAACTGTGCATGGGCACAACAAGGATTTCTCAAGTGCACACAGCCTATAACTTTCTGCTACCAGACCGGTATAAAAAGTTAGAATCTTGTATCAATGACTCTGCATCATTTTGATTTTATTGTTGTTGTCTTCACTGAGATTATTGTTGTTGTCTTCAAATATAGTTGCATTATTGATGATGGAATCCTAGCCATTCTATTGGTCAGTTCTTTTGTTGATGTGAGTATGGATCAAGTGGAAGTAATAGACAGATGGGGACAAAGGGAAACATTATTTCTCTGCGGCCCGGCACCAATTCACCCACGTACCGGTACTGGTCCCCGGCCCAGTGGTTGGGGACTACTGCAATAGAGGAAAATTCTCCAAGTAGCAGATTAGCTTAAAGTTCAGTACAATAATGTGCTTGTTCATAAATAAGCACAAGGACAAGCTGCTCCAACCTTTGTACCCTTGAGCAACAGGTCTTCACTGACTCGGTTCCAACTGATGCTTGTTATAGACTTGTTATATTGTTATCCCACTTTTATTTGCAGACAGCAATAGAACAAAAGTACTGACTGACTGACAGAGTTGGATCTCATCAAGGACCAACACAGCGATGTCAGTCCAACAAAGCTACAGGTACTCTGATACTTCTGAATGTAAACATTCTCTTCTGTCTTTATACTCAACAGTTGAGTCACCCACACATGCTGGAGGCTGTTTTTGGGATATGAAGATGCATCCATTATTTATATATAGTCTATGAATCAGAGACACATGCCTTGAAAACAAGAGGTAGCCAACATAATTCTACTGTGTTTGAGGTCTTTTCAGGATACTCTCGTACAAGAGTCCAATTTCAGTTGCAAAGACAAGTCTTCTTAATGAAGCACGTAAAAAGATTTTTTTTGGTAAGTAGATAATGAACATGCATTTTTAATTACATTTGATCTTGACTTAAAATTTTAAATTGGAATTTTAATTAAATTTTAATTGCTGCCTACAGTACCTTACAGTTGTGAACAACATAATTTTTGTTAATCTATCATTGTGTTAACTGAGACAAATGAGCTACTGCAGGACCATGCAGTGCACCCGAAACCAGGAATCAAGCAACGGTGAAATAATCTACAATAAATAAAGATCTGCTCATACAAAACATCTCCAACCAAGTGTGATTTCACCATGTGTTGCAAAAAATGTACAGGAATTCAGATTATGGTTAAGATTATGTTTTTATTTATATTTTGATAGTTAAACTATAGTTCAGATATATTTGATCTTGCAACACCAATTTCAATAAATATATGAAACAGTGACAAAGACCAGCTTAATGTGTCATTATTATTAAAAACCTCTAGATGACCTATCTGGACACATCAGGGACACATTTTAATACTTAGACTGTACTGAGAGAACATGGAAATAAAAGTGTCACGCAGCCATTTTAGATTTACCAGTTCCATGCCATACATTTGGGAATAGCAAGTAGAAAATGTCCCTATATAATGTTCAGTAAATTCAGTAGTTTTATGCCTTTTATTTTTGAATAAGAAAAGGAAATAATAAGAAAATATATTTTTAAAGACTTGGTTTGACTGAAATCACCTGGAATGATCTCAACTTAGTATCATCTCATAATATCACAGCCCAGTGTGAGCAGGAAATTTAAAACATGGTTCACTCTGGTATTCCTAGGGATCATTTGTCTCCTTCAGCGCAAATGGACCTCTATGGTAATGCCCTTAGATTGGACATTATGTAAAAACGATAGGGAAAGACGCCCGAACTGTGGAGATCGTAATTTTATCGCACAGAAGTTTAGAGAGGTGAAGAATCTGATGTCACATCAGATGTTCACACTAAAGCTGTGACATTACTGACAGCACTTGCCTTATAGCCTCCAGTCCATGGTTACATTTAACACACAGCACAGACACACATCATACACAATAACACAAACTATGTAGTGCTCAGAGGCCGGGAGACATGCTGTCACTGGTCCCCGGACGTCTTTTAGGGTTTGTAGAAACATGACATCCAGTGACAGAACAGTTCTTGGCCAGAGTGCATCTGTAAAGACATCTCCATCTGATGTCACTTCCTATTCCTTGAGGATCTGACAAAGATTCTGGTGTGGAATCAGAAATACAAAAAGTCTCTTTTATGTCTTTATATTTTTTTTAGATTTCACGCGCCAGAGAGGAAACCCGTTCTTTTGCATTCTTTTTGAAGGTTTAATGGCAGTATCTCAAACTCTGAACATAATCACTGATGTGATCAATAGTATCATGTAACCTTTTTTATTATTATTTCTCGGCTACTTTGACAAATTACAACATATCAATTATGTTTCATTTTGGATGGACAAATAAATGAAAGAAACAATGAAGATGTTGATTTATTATTATTATTATATTAATCTGCATTTGTTTCTCCTGCTCACCAACTTTCAGATTAAAGCAAACTAACAGTGAAGTCACCCATACATTGTTATAAACAACAAGTCTTTAGTTTTAACCGGGACCTCTGATCTTGTGCGTTCAATTGTGGGGTTTTTTTGTGTACTTCAGGGAATCCACAACACTCGACGGGTCAGCTCAACGGGCTAGCTTTTTTTGTTTTGTTTTGTTTGTTTCTTATTGCCCTGATTTTGCTACTGCGAAACAAACTTCTGTTGCGTTACTGCCATCTAGGGGACTGTAGTATACATTTGAGTTATTATGTCTCTGGTGCTGTAGAGTTAAAGAAAGGATATCAAACTCCTTGTCATTGTGATTCACACCACTGCACGGTAGAAAATGTGACCTTGGCATTTAACCCATCACCAAAGTGAACAGCGGGCAGCTTTGAGCTGCCCGGGAAGTGAGGGTGGTGCCATACTCGGTGGACCTCAGTCATAATCTGGCAGTTGTTGGATTCAAACTTGGAACCCTACAGACCCCAGTCCGTTTCCTGAACCACAAGACCACTAAACTGGATAAAAAAGTAAAGTGTGTGTTTTCTGTCTGCAAATACTTAAATTAAAACTGAATAAACACACACCTAGTTAAAATGACGACTGTAAGTTCATGCTCCAACTCCTCCTCCATGTTAGCACTTGGTCTCAATGGCAAAGTTTAAACATTCAGGTCATGGTTTAACATTTCCTCAAACAATGGTAAAACGGTCCTAAATACGGTAATAATTATTTAAGACTAGTCAATAAAAATGCAGTCCGGGTGTCGGCTTAATCTAAAAGGACAATGGGATAGGTCTTTTGGTTTGGCTTAGTCGAAAAGCTCGTGCTCAAAGACCTGAACAGCTGCCAGAACCCTTGGATGCAGCCTGACTTATGCCCTCATATTTTATTACCTCTTGATGAGCAGGCCTGTGGTGCCATTAATCAAACACGACGCGGCAGACACCTCCTCTTAAGCCTGGGCTCAGGCTCAGATCCATCTTTCAACCCTCAAAGGCACCACTCCTATTTCACCTCCACTTTGCATTTTACCTTCTGAAGTAGTGGGTGAAAAATTGCAACATAATGTCTTTGGAGTTAGTCCATTAATACGGCCAAGGCTGCGGACAACAAATGGTATAAAACTGTAGAACGATATTTGCAACGACGTCCGAGAGACGGAGAACAACAGCGCGAGGACTGAAAGGTAATTACTGTGCAGGAGACGGAACTATTATTTTAGGGAGACATCGACAAAAATATTCAACAACATACAATTAAGATGATGAATGCGTTAGAAACAAGATAGGGACATTAAAAGTATGATGAATTTCCATGAAACGCTGCCTCGGCTGTACATAAATAAAACCACCAAAGGTCAAGCTGTCCAACTTTTCCACAAAGTTTTCCATAAAGTGTCATTACCTGCTCGGACAAAAGTTGTTGCACTGAGTCATCAGCCTTTATGGCTCAACTTAAAATGTTTAATCTAACAAAAAAAAAGAAAAAGGAAATGTTTAATCTGACATTGACATCCGTTGTATATGGAATCACTCGTTTTTCTTCCAGCATTTTCATCAGTCACGGTGCTTGGATGCAAAATGACCATTCCAGGGAGAGTAGCTCCACTGCCTCAGCCACTGTCAATACATCTTACTGACCGTCGTACAGTGGCATCTCATCCCCATCTCATTAAAGACCCCTCCATTCTTCTCCTTTACAACACTGCTCTCCTGATTGCATTGAAATTCCTCCTGCTGAAAAGGTTTTCTTCTGTCAACTGGTAACAGGCTGAATTCCAAAGTAAAGAATGAAAGAAAAAATTGTAACTATGTAATATACTCAAAAAATTGTATGGAAAAAATGTATTCGTATAGATTTTCAGATTCTTGAACTAAATCAGTGGTTCCAACCTTTTTATAATTTCAAAAGAACAAGGCCGACAAGGAAGAGCTGCCAGCTCAAATATTTTCACATTATATTTCTTTTCTTTAAACCTGTTTAAAATTGTTCTATGTTCTTAAATTGGATTCATAAAATAATAAGTTGGATAAAAAATATTTTTATCACTTATTTTCTTTTTTTAACAATTATTCGAACCCCTTAGACCAGTGTTCCCCAACCTTTTTGCAACACAGACTAATGTCTCGTACTATTTTTAACTGAAGGTCAGTAAAGCAGTTTTGAAATATCTTTCTGGTACCAGACTAGTATAAAAAGTAAGAATCTTGTATCAATGACTCTGTGTCATTTTGAGTTTATATTTTTGGTTTTCACTGAGAAAATATTTCCTAATCAAATATAGTGGCATTATTGATGATGGAATCCTAGCGAGCTAGCTAATCCTAGTTGATATGGGTATGGATCAAGTGTAAGTAATAGCCAGATGGGGCCAAAAGGAAACAATATTTCTCATCAGCCCGACACCAATTAACTCACGGACCGGTACCAGTCCCCAGCCCATTGGTTGGGGACCAGTGCCTTAGACCAGTGGTCCCCAACCACTGGGCCAGGGACCGGTGCCAGTCAGTGGGTGAATTGGTGCCGGGAGGCGGAGAAATGTTTCCTTTTGGACCCATCTGGCTATTACTTCCACTTGATCCATTTATCTGCCACAACTTAATGACCGGTACATGAAAAAAAGTACAAGACATTTAACCAGTGGGGACCAGTGCCTTAGACGACACATTTGGAATCCAATCTGTCCAATAAGTTGAAAAATATATTTAAAAATATTTAATATACCCTGGCTAGAGCAGGATCAGGAAAATTTTGAGAGTTTGTTGCCGCAAGTGTCGCCCGTCAACACAGTGCCACGGATGTAGTAAACCAGCAGGGAAGAAGGTTTAGGCCCCCGTGAGTTGCCAGGAAACTCTGATCTCTCCTTGTACGTCGTGGTTGTTCCTCCGACCGCTCTGTGCTTTGTGGGATTAGTGAACAGAGACTGGGTGACATGCTGACTTCAGCAGAAAGCTGACTGTGCAGTGAGAGAACTGCATTGTCAAGATGGATGGTTATGGCCCAGTCACTCACACATCGACTTGTTCTGACCTACATGACAACCCCTTCTCATCCCCTCTCCACCCCGCCTTACTTTTCTCATTTAGTCCAAATCAGACAACGTCCAAACTTGTCCTAACACAGACAGCTCAGCCGAACATATTAAAATAAAGTTTACAACAAAAAATTATAATTTTTGCCTAAAATGACCTATTGTATATATTGTTACAGTGAGATATTTTATTTGACTGTTGATTTTTGTTGTGTTTCAGCTACATTCTAGGTTGGTGTTCTTTCAATCTTAATCCTTCAATCTTAAAATGTATTTACTAATAATAATTAATTGTTATGAGGCTTCAGAAAGTATTGGTTTCCTGTGATGACATTAATAATAATGTATGGCAGTGACCATATACTGTACTGTAAAATTGAATTATACAGTGCTATGGATCCATCAGTAATCCATCATTTAATATAACAAATACATATATTTAGTGTATTTAATGTAAGTCGTGGATCTGTAGATCTATATTTATTGCAATTATGGTCATTTTTTTTATTCTGTCTTCTCAATTACCTTGCCATGTAGCCATTGCAAACCAGAAAAAAATTATTGTAAATGAATAATATTTTGGTGTAAGCAGCATTAGTTTAAATTTTTTAGTTCAACGCATATAAGAATATACATAAAGCACTGTTTAAAATCAATTTGACCCACGTTAGAATTCTTGTTCTCTTGTGGGTTGTGACCCAAAAAAGGATCACATCAAGTTTTCAGTGGGTTGCCAGCCTTTGCTAGGTTAATAAAATTATTTAAAAAATATATTTTTTATATGATATACATTTCACAATAATATGGAAAGTGAGCTACAGCTAATGGTATGGTTTCAACATCTTCACTATACAGCCTACCCTCCATAAACAGGGGCACAGTCATCTTGTTCATAACTTTACTCCAACTCTAGACTTGGTCACATTTAATTAAAACAAATATAATTTTTTTCTCGACCAAACAACTCTACACCAGCAAAACTTTTCAGTCTTTAATAAAAACTCCAGACAGAACAGTGATAATAAAGACTGTGTCATCTCTTTATAAAGAGAGACCTTGCCGTCCTCTACTATGCCAAGCTAGGCTTTAACATCCTGGACTTATTTAAAAAAAAAAAAACACTGGTTCTAGTGAGCCAACCTCAGGAGGAGGTTCCCCCATTTGTGGGAGTTGATGACATTGTCGTCTGGACCAAGAACTGTTCTCACAGCAGAGCCTACAGTACCATGGGAGGAAAAATAAGGAAAAGTACTGTGACCCGGAAAAATTACCCAGACTCACAATTTTTATCTTGTGCCCATAAGAGTCGCAGGAGCAGATCTGCACAGTTCCATTACTGACTTGTCCAAAGAGAGAGAGGTAGTACGATAGTGTTTTTTTGGTGTGTAGAAACCAGACATTACAGGCCAGGAAGTGCCAGAGGCACCAGCAGGAGGCAGCAGGGCAAAATCTGTGCCACATATCTGCTACCAGGACATGCACCAGGGCTTAAAGAGAGAGACATCAAATATGAAAGACTGGTGATCCACTGACTGATGAGGCAGTCCTCTCCAGAGGAGAAGAGAAGCACACAGGGGCAACACCACAGCATCTTTGAAGGATAATCAAACGAAAAGCTCAAAAGTCTGCAGTGGTGACATGTGGTGAGGTTCATGAGGCACTGGCTCCTTCAGAGCCAGATTTACAAATACATTCACCCCAAAAAGTGATTTGTTTAGTAGTGAGGGACCATACCAGAAGATAGGGTTTGATACTATCAACAACATAGCTGGCATTGTTAATTTCAATGTCAATATTTTTTTATCTCATTTCACACATCTTATTCAATGATATGAGCCAAGCTCACAATGTACATGGAACTATTGTTCGTCATGGTTCAATAGTTATTTTTAGTACAGGTAGCTGGAGAACATATGGTAAAAAAAAAGAAAAAAAACACAAATATATTGGATTTGTCCACACGAGTCTGCTGTAAAAGCACTGAGTAAAAAAATACTGCTACTCAACACATATTTCCAAGATGAAGAAAGACAGCCTTGTAAACTTTGCAGCACTAAACACCCAAAAAGCGGAGTCAAATCATGTATTCTTAGGTCTCGCTGAAATGATTTTTATGCCCTGCGCTGCAAGAAAAATTAGTAAAGCGTTCAACCCTGAAGTTCACCCTCAAAAACATTACAGCAACTAATTCAGTCTTTCTGGGTTGTTTAGGGCATATAAACAATTAATTTAGGAGTAAGTTTACTTTTAAGTTTTGTCCCCAGTTGTTGTCACAAGTGCGGGCAAAGTCCTCTAACTGGGAACCAACCCCCTAACCCTGGATAAACAGGTCCAGAAATCCGAGGTTCTGGTTCCGTCCTTTATGTAGTCCACGACTCAGATGTTATTTTTAATTTTAAAAAAGACTGCAAAAGGGTAGCTGGGGGGGCCGCGTTTAGAAATGTAGGTTAATTTGTAGGATTGAAGACTTATAACAGTGAACAATGTACTGCTATGGTTGCTTTAATATAATTACAAAAAAAAATAAATCTAGGTGAAAAATAAATTAATAAAGTATCAACAAAATAAAATAGAAATAAATAACAATATACACAAGTTAAAATAAAATACAATAAATGCCAGAACACGTATACCCAGACATATGTACACACACACAAAACCACATATATGTGCATATGTGTATGTATGTACATATATATACATGATTTATATATGTGTGTGTGTATAAAGTGTGTTTTTGTATATAAAGTATATGTGCGCATATATATAGTATATATATTGAATACATGTGAATACTGTATATATGTTTGTATATGTATGTTTGTGTATATATTTGCATATATGCATTTATATATACACATACACACCTATACAACACATTTTATTTTATATATGAACTTCTGAATAAATCTGAAAGCAAATATATAGAAAAGGATCAATTTGATTGAAAAGGTTTGTTGTTACTGCTTTTTACTATTATAATACCTAATGTTGACCAGCCCATCGTTAACATGGACAAGTATATTGATGTTGTGTTTGGAACTACATTACTGGAAACCGGTATTAACCCTTATTTTTTGTTTCAGAAGGAAATAAATTGTCCGGATTAAGATCCTTAAAGTGGTTCAAAGCACTGCTTAAAATGTTAAACACACTTAGACTAAGTCTTAAGACACAGGCAATGAACCTGAATGTAAATATTTTAATATAAACACTAACAAATCTACTATTCCGCCACTGTAGCGTCCATACAAACAACCCGCTGCTGCCTGTGTAGTTAGTTCGTCCTTAATTAATTTTTACACAATACTAAACATAATGAAGACATATAAGGTTTTATGGTACTTCATTTTAACGTCCAAAAACCGCCAAAACTAAAATGTCCGTTTTACCGTGATAAACCAGCGCATTTATACAACAGAACCATCAACTCATAATCATTTCTATATCGTCAACATTAGCCTGTATGTGCTCTTACCTTTATTCGCTTAGGCAGCTCTTTTTCTGTCTTGTTTTAAACCATGTATATATATTTATTTCCACTGGTTGAAGTCCATTATTCCATTATTCCATCAACGTTTAAGTTATTTTCTTTTTGTTCCCGGTGTTTAAATAAAGTTCACATCCAGAAGTGACTGCAGTCGAACAGGTGGAGCTGATTGGACGTTTTA
>JAFBJS010057754.1:7153-19802 GCA_016785265.1 Paraplagusia blochii
CCCAGTGACCAGATGCAGATGCAGATTTTGGTTTATTATCAGTCTTATCTAACGCTCCAAATTGTATTATTAAACAGATTTATGTTAAAGACAAAATGAGGAAACAACAGACTTGAGAAACAACAGACTCACCTGAGGCTGTTTTCCACTTAATGTGACTTATGTGCAACAAAGTGGTAAATGTCCTTTTTATGAGATGGTGCTGAAAATATGTTAAATAACAATTCTAATCTTCCCTTTATTTATAAGGCTTGGCATGTCACTGAATAAAATAGCGTTATAAGGGGAATCTGTTTGATAAATATTACGTTTTTCTTTTTCTATTTTGGAAAAGAAACCAGCGTGGTTTCCAGTTTTACTGGTCAGTTGCCATCTTTTCACTTCCACTTGTATATATAGCCTGTGTTCTTAGCACTGCAGAAACAAAACCCATTTTATACAATTTACTCCATTAGGTGAAAGAAGCAACTAGGTTTGTATTAGGGATTAAGACTAAAATCTAATGGTGCAGCATTTTAATGCAAACCTTCTTTTTATTTATTCTTCTTGTCTCTTTTTACAGTGGGTCAACAATTTCCATCTCTGTATCTTCAACTTTAACTCCAACTACCTCCATGTCCTCTCTCGCTGCATCCATAAATCTCCTCCTTGGCTTTCCTCTTTGTTCTGGTAGCTCCATCTCTAAGCAAAAAAAAAAAAAAAAAAAACTTCTGCAATTAATGCAGATCCTTTGAGCACAGTTAGATACTGAGGATGTTATGACTCTTGGTGGGCACATAACTGAAGTTCAGCATTGCACCATTGTACCAGACCAATGCCAACATGTCTGTCTATGCTGCAAAATTATTCACAATGGTTGCTATTAAAATGGCTACTATGACAGGAACCTTCCTCCACATCCTGCTCCAACCCTGAGGCTTTATTTCACATCATCAGCATCAACCTTGTAAATCAATACTATTCACTGCAGTTTAAATCACTGTCAGTCATGGGAACGCGTCTCCGCCGCAGCCGCCGCTTCTGCAGCCGACGGTTTCATCGGCCGGCCTTGGATGCCACACGAAATGTCCGGCGTCTTTGTTCTCATTGGCTGGACACCATGTAACAGCCAGGGCACCAGTGACGTCACCAGTAAGGATTAGTCACTGTGTGGAACAAAAATCAGCACAGATGTATTTGGAGTAAATTGAAAAAGTTCCGGTAAGTATAGAATCAAGGCATCATCATAGATCACATTGAACATTACATGTCAAATACAATGATAGGGGCTCATAAAATTGTTGTGTTTCTTTGTAAAGTTTACACCATCAACTAATGCACAGCCAATACACATGGATTAGCTGCACTCTGTGGAGGGAAAATAATAATAATAAAAAAATAGTATTGTTTTCAATGCCAATGTATTTGTGGGGACATCATCTCTAGGTTAGTCAAACAGCAAGGGGCATATAACCAGTTATAATTGTTTAAGGTAAAGGAAAGGAACGGAAACTCCTTGTCATTGTGACATTGTGATTTACACCACTGCACACAATGAAAAGTGACCTCAATATTTAACCCATCACCAAAATGCAGCTTTGAGCGCCCAGAGTGCAATGAGCATGGATGGTGCCAGGCTCAGTGGTAGCTTGGCGGTAGGGGGATTCGAACCCAAGTCTGCTTCCTTAAACACTAGGCCACCAACTACCCCAAATATGGTAAAGAAAGACACTTCCGGTGTGTAGGCAGCAGTGGTATATATATATATATATATATATATATATATATATATATTTTTTTTTTTCCTTTATAGAAACTNNNNTATATATATATATATATTGTTTTTTCCTTTATAGAAACTACAATTAGAAAACGATTGTTGTTATTTTGTTTTACCAATGTACTTTTTTTTTTCATATTTGTGAATTGAAATTTATGGAATTATGAATCTCTTTGACTAATTGTGATTATTTCCTTCACGATTAATTGTGATTAATTTGCAGCTTCCCTGTGATGGATCAGATTACTAGTTTAGTCAACTGAAAAACCAAATCTGTTTTCATCTTGATCAGACTCTTATTCTCACAGCAGAGAAATCACAGGATATTTGTCAGCCTCTCAGAGCGCCACATTAAAAGCCTTCTTAACTATTACTATGATATGATTGTGCGTATTATATCAGGTGTATTATTAGCAGCAGCAAGGGGTCTCAGTATTTGTTGGGTTTAATTTAGAGGAACATTTTGTTCTTGTTAATCAGCGTCACCCTCTAGTATTTATTTTTATTTTATTTATTTTTTTTCTCTCCCCCATCAGAGGTCGTCCACTTCTCTTCCGTTGTTACCACGACAACCCTTTTCAACTCCTGCAGTGCCCTCTCATCCTCCGGTGATCCGGTCAAAGAAAAAAACAACGCAGCCTCACAGCTGAAATGGATGCAACAGACGCTGTTGTCAAGAAAATGTGCCAAAGAGCCTGAAAGATTAATTGGTAATGAGGTGGAAAAAAAAAAGTAAAAGCAAGAAGAGGAGGTGAGAAAAGAGCAGAGACAGAAGGTGAAAATAATATATTTGTAGAAATAATGAGATAAAAGACATCACATGAAAGTTGTGCACCAAAAATAGGTTTTTGAGAAAAGATGTAACACAGAGTACCTTCACCAGCCCGCTCTTCTGTCTCCGACTGTTCATCTTCTCTCTCTCTCGCTCTCACTCTCTCTGCGTCTCTCTCTCGCTCAGAGATGAAGTGTTGCTCTTGTTTTAATTATGCAGAGGAGGCTGCAGAGCAGGACAGGACATGTTTCAGTGTCGTCGCCAATTAAGCTGCGCCGTCACCCAGAAGTGGAGCCGTGAGCATGGAGGAATAGGTGGAAGCGGAGAAAGAAGGGGGAGGAGGAGGATGAAGATGAGTGGGGCGGGGGGGTGAAAAAGAGGGAGAAAGTTAAGACTTAAGGAAATGACAGTGTAAGAAGGGAAGAGAGTGAGGGGAAAGCAGAGAAGTGAAGTGAATCAGATGCATGACAGTCTTTTTAAAATTATTATTTTTTTCACTCGGCTAGAGCTGCTGCTCGGGCACAGGCATTCACTTTAAACTCGCAGAGTACATGCAGTACTGACAGGCTCTGCAGCAGCACTAGTACCACAAACTGGAGTCTAGTTTAAGTAGTGATATTCCAGCTGAAAAATAGAAGCAGTAGCAATAACACAGAAGCAGTAGCAAAGTGTTTATAGTCTCAACAAGAGAAAAAAAGCGAAGGTAATTGTAACTATAGTAGCAGTTTTAGTGAAACCCAGAGTAACAGCGACACCAACCACTACTGTATTCACTGCTTTCATCTTTATGAATGAGGTCACTGACAGCGGGGTTTGTAACAGCACCGTGGAGCTGAGCTGCAGGTAAAAATAGTAAGCTATTGTGCATAATGAATGGCCTGTACCAGAGTGGTGGAGCTCTTTTCTTGTACAGTATGAGTGACCACTCAAGGCTCTTCACACTGTACAACTTTTATATTCATTCACACATGTCCACCTACTCGCACATGCACTCACACGGCGCATTTGCATTATACCTCCCCTCCCTCCACACAAACACCAGTTGACTTGTTGGAGCAACTCAAGGTTGAGTGTGTTACCATGGGACTAAACCAGCTGGATTTGGAATCAAACCCTCTAACAAATCCAATCTGAAGGACAGCCATTCTTCCAAATGGACCTGACTCAGAATACACTTTGAGTGAGAAAAAAAAAACACATGTGCTACTCTCATTTTCTGAGGAAAAGATTGATAAAAATCTAAGAATTAAAATAAAAATTGACAAGTCAACCTAATAAACATGTGTGACAAATCAAAGTATGTTGACTGTAAACAACATTGATGAACATAAATAAAAGTAAATAATAATAATTAAAAAAAAAAACACAAATAAACAATATTTCAGTAAAGGTAAGAAAATGGGTGCTATATACACAGACAGGGAGGAGTCAACAAAAGTTGACAAGGTGAGAATGGTTTGCTAATCACAGTGGAATGAAAGGCAGGAGGCGGGGCCAGGTGAGTGAAGGGAGTGGTCACACGAGACAAGCATTTAGGGAGGTTTGAGACACCAGGTAGTTATTTTATACATGCACAAATAAATATTCTGTCAATTTCGCAAATATTAGTCGATTTGACATAATATAAAGGTTTAATACAAAATCCCAAGCATGAAATGTATTTAAATGATCTCTAAATTATATTTTTAAAATTATTAAAAATATCTTTGTTGACCATCAGATTTTTTTTATTGCAAAAAGTAAATAATAATGATAATAATGGTAAAATAATTTTGCTGAATGTAAATGTGCGCCATTGTAGCCAAAGGCCTTATTTCCATTGGAAGGTAGCCATAAAGTCATGAATAACATTATAGTTGGTCAGAATTTATTGCACAATATTGACATTGAAGGATTTACAAAGGTGCAGCGAAATGCAACTGCGCCCCCTGTCCTTATAAACCATTAAATCAGTTAAATCCTAGAAGAAATAATAAAAATAAGATAAATAATAAAAATATTTAGTGCCTCATTCATACAGCAATGGGGAGATTTACAGTCTGGGTCTTTGCAACAACAATTTGCCACAAGTTGCAACCATTAAATTTATGGTTGTAACTCAAAGGCTGCCACACCAGAGGTACCGTTAGGGATTTGTGGTTCCTCTGGGAGTCAAACCCAGAACACTCTGCAGTTTGCAAGGCAGACATGCTAACCGCTGCCCTATGGAACCATTGAAATGTCCCAACTCTACAGCATAGAGAAAAAAAATAGAGCTAAAGACAAATGTTGTCAAATTGTATGGAGAAAAAAAAAAAAATCAGAACAATTTTACAATCAGTCTGACAACTTGGACTCCCTCCCTCGTGGCCTCTTGGAGGTGCGAACGTGGAAGTGTGTTTAAATAGGTTTTCTAACAAAAGCAGCTGATGAAGGTGTAGCCTAATTGGCCAAAACTCTGCTGCTTTGCTGCATTGTTAACAAAGCACTTGGACTCGAATGCCCCTGGTTTGCATATTCACCAACTCCTCCCCTGATATTCAGCTGCGCCGCGGCTCTGAAAGTGTCGGCAGCCTTGAGACACGGTGGAAGACAGGAAGAGTGGGCTGGCGAGTGCGGTGCACACTGGCAGGTAATTACCACTCCTCCATCGATAACCATTCTAATAGACTTCCAACCGGCTATTTACATTAGGGAGGTGGCCCTCTTACCGTATTGACTTTCATAAAATATATGTGTGCGGCAGGCTACATTAAAATCAATACAGCCATTTAAAGAGCATTAGCATTAAGAGGCAGCAGATCTGTGTTAAGTGCGAGCGTGAGTGCGGAGAGGGTGGTGGAGGTGGAGGAGGAGGTGGCTGCAATCTGCAGCGGTATGACGCCTTAAACCAACATCATTTACTGCATGACTGCTCCATCGCTCTTGTCTTCTATGCATACTACACAAATCTCTCTCTCTCTCTCTCTCTATTAGTCTCACTACGCCGTTCCCTTTTCAACTATCTTTTACAGGCCCTCGACAGCTAAGACTATGGGCTGTATATTAAAGATTGACATAGTCTTAAAAGAGCAAAACAAAATTGCAGTGAGGCCGTCGTACCGCACGTCCGCTGCAAATTCGATGTGCTTATGGGCCGTAAATAAAAAATTGACACGTCCATTCTCACCCCATTAGTGAAGCAACGGAATATGACCTGCAGTTATTTCATCGGTAACAGTAACTCTGTTGCATCTCTTTACTTTCAAGGGTTCCTTGGTTTATGGCGTCCTCAACCTATAGCATTTCCGGGTTAGGTTGTAATTTCCAACAAACGTACCGGAGAGGTGGTGTTCCATTCTCGCTTGCGTAAGTACTGTAATTCGCTGGTAGAAGGAAACAAAGTATAAAATGTATGCAATAGTGTAAGACATGCAGACATGAACAAGTATAACTGTAAAGCAATCACGCTAGTAATCAAACCAGCCACTAGGGGGGACAAGCCAGTGTTTTTTTTGGGAAGTGCTGGTCCCAAGCCCTAATAAATGGTGAGGGTTGCGTCGGGAAAGGGCATCTAAAGTAAAAATAAAACTTTGGCCAAATCGAAGATGCAAGAAAACAAAATATTTCAGGGCCTGGGTTAACAACGTCCGTCGACAAGTGCTGTTAACCAGCAGGGTATTATTGGAAATTACAGGTTGAGATGGAGTTTGTTGACTCGCTGTGGCAACCCCTGAAAATAGGGGACAAGCTGAAAGGAAAAGAAGAATCGCGCTGGTAAGTCTTTGGTTGGTGCTTTCCAGTTCGTCCACCAACTGCAAGAAGGTTCACAAGGGACTGGTCAAGTGCAGTGGGATTTGATGGCAGCAGTAGAGACTGGGTCTCCGTAACCCCGGAAACAGAAAATAAATGGATGGATAATATTGTTTTCTAAGGCCCTTTACAAGATGTGAAAAAACAGGAAGTAGAGATAAGAGTGTTGTTATATTTTGACACTTATATTTATTTACTAGAGTGTTTCTGATACTTTTCGCCAATATTCTCCAAACACTTCATTTCCAAACAATCAGCCAATTCCAGCCGACTACCAGCAGGATTCATGATGGGGTGTGATTTTGGCGACTGTGGGCAGTGGTGGCGAAGGAAGCGGACTTCGGCCCGGAAGGTTTCAGGTTCGAATCCACCAGCTGCCAGGCTTTCCATTAAGGAGCCCTGAGCATATCAACGTCCAGCCCACATTAACGTTCAGTGGGCTCACCACCCACAGGAAGGCTCACAGTATGGAGCAGTGTGAACTAGGTGGCGCCAGCTGCCCCTGCGACTCAGCAACGAATAGGCAGACGAGATGAATCGCAATCATTTGCCACCAATGATTAAGTTAACCAGTCGTTTTTGTTCCATGTCCATATTTGTAAAGCAAGAATATTCTTTAGCATATCATAGTGGACGTTTTGCGAGATCGGATTGAAAGAAACTCATGATGTACGGAAAGAATTAAAGAACACAACTTGTGTAGTTAAAAAGTGTTTGTAAAACTTTCTTTTTTATTATTATTTTGCGTCCTGTTTTTAACTTTCAATAAATAAACGTACATTTTTCATCATGTTCCCCACAGACCTGTCCTGGCCGACCTGTCACTCTGATCTATGTGCAGAGGCATCAGAGGGGCTCAGCTGCACCACTGATGCAGGACTCCATTTAAACCCTCACCCCCGCCCTGTGCACGTCCCCCTCCACCCGTCTCATTTGACACTGAATTAACTCCCACCTGAGTTGCCGTCACTCCGATCATGCATCAGGCCGCCACCTGAGTCCCCCCCGATCCTCACGCTCTTATGCTCACCTTACAGCATCATCACTTGTCTTCCACGCTACTTCCTTCCTGATAGGCACACACACACGCTGACACACACAGGTTCAGAGGACGAAACATTAAAATGGTTAAAAATCTTTAATGAAACGTTACTGGAGTGGATGATGTTTTAAGGTGAAATGCGTGATTATTTAATTTATCGGGGACACCTTAAACTCGTCTCCCTTGCGTCCTGTTATTCCTAAGGAGAATTACATGACCTTCACAAACCATGAAGCCATTGGTTTCGGTTGGTAAAACCTCAATGTTAAACATAAATATATTAAAAAAAAAGTCTTCCATAATTCAGGGATGTGAATGTTGCCTTTTTGCTGTAACATAATAAAAACAAATGTCAATGTACTTATGGGAGATTCCAAAATAAGCGATGAATGGAAAACAAAACAACATTCAGCATCATCTACTCACGAAGCAAGGATGTGCACCATCTGCAGGAGTGAAAGGAGAACTACATCTTATCTTTTAACATGCAGTCTCATTCTAGTGACAATGCTGCAGTTTTACCTTCAATTATTTGTTATATTTGACAGTAATGATTAAACCAACCATTCCTCACTTCTGTTAAAGTTAGTATCTCAGTACAGAGAACAAATCTTAACCACAGGGGGCGCTCAAGATAACCAACAATTCCATTATGTGACATGGACATTATGTTTGACCGTCACGTACGTATTTGATAACAGACAGCTACTGCTACTGTTATAATGTCCAACATTCCTCAAAGTTTGTCACAAAGTTTCCAAATATACCATCAATATTTCAGGCTGAAGTTTAAATCAAAATGAACAAAATCGTGCACATACATCCTCACACCTCCAACGCTGTTTCATTACCAGGGATGATTCACTCATACGTGTGTGTATGTGGGAGTGGTGAAAGGTGACAGTTGTTCAATGTTTCGCAAATTACCTCACAGATTGCGTGTTGTAGTTACGGTGTTTTACCTTCAATTAGTTCAGTTTATTCTGTCTGTCGTGTCGATGACAAACATGGTTAAAAAAGGAAAGTCGGGGGTTCAAGAGGGTAAACCGCAAATCACAACGGCAAAATCAGGAAGCGCCCTCGTTATCGCCAAGACCGTCCACATTACCTGTCAAACCGTCAGCCAGCTGTCGGAACAACACACTCCAGGTCTTTCTGTCTCTGTCTCTCGTTACGCCTGAAGCTTCACTCATTATCTAATTGGTTGTTGCCAGGAACCTGGATCCTTGCAGCAGCAGCAGCAGCAGCAGCAGCATCAGCGACCTCATTCCCGGTCTGTCAGCGTGGGCTGGCAGGTTCATCTGTGGCTCTGCGTGTCAAAGTGTCACAAACAAGGCCTTCACGCTGCACTATTACAATGTATAACAGGCAATTATCAGTGTAAACCCCATGGATGATTATTCCATAGCTGTTGTAACTTGCTGTTGATTTTCTTTTGCTTTTTTCCCTTTGCTAAAGACAGAAAAATAAGAAACAATAAAATAAAAAACCAACACCCACCTGTTTACTGTTAATAGGCTAATAACAAGCTGGCATCAAGTTGGGTGGAGGCGACATTATAGAGGCCCAGATGCTGTTTTCACTCAGTGAGAGTTAGAATCAGTCAGGACAATCCTTCAGCCACGGATTATTGTGATGATGGTGAATTTACAGCCGACTGCTGTTTCTTTTAATGGCTGCTTTCAAAGTGGCACCTCTGGCTCCATCAACGCAGGAGGAGCAGGGAGGAAGCGCACGCCTACAACAGCACAAGTTTAGCCCAGGCGTATCCGATAACTTTTAGCCATTACACCATAACTAAATATACATGAAGACAGGAGAGACAAGGAATAAAGGACCGTGGGTGGAGAGATGTTTTTCTCCAGACGACAGGCAATAAAGTGTGACTGTCTGTCAAAGCTGACGGCGACTTCACAGAGAAAAAGTGACATTTGCGTGGACAGTAACCCGAGACAACAAAAACTTTTTTTTTTTTTTTGACACCCGGCACAAACACAACAACAATATTAAACAGACCCATTAGCGTAGGTTTTTGATAGGTATCTCCAATTCCTTTTTCTTAATTTTAATGAGACACGTAACCTTTAAGTTTGCAGTAAAAACAAACAAACAAAAATACAAACTAAAATACCAGGTTCTGGTATTTTAGTTTGAGACTCTTTAATAACCTCAGATGTCATTGTATATTTATATGATACACGCTGTATTTATTTTCAAATGAAAATTTGAAATAAAGTTTACTTGTATCGTGTGAAAGTTTCATGCATCCTGACTGTGGCTGTAATCTCATCAGTTCTCCTTGTGTTTTAAAGAATGACCCCATTGTCTGTGACCGATTGTCCAAAAACATCACACCTTGAAGCAGATGGGCATCCAGGAGTGGACGCTATATTAACTACACTAAATATTTTTATGCTGTGTCCGGTGAGTCGCTCGTCCTTCATCCCTCGGAGTGACACCACAACCTCATCAAAATTATTCTGCCTTTTTCATCCCATAAAACACATGGATATCGTCCCTATGCTGTGGTCAGGGGCCGGCACTGTCGTCCATCTTGGCCAGTTGTCTCGCCACAGGCCTGCGGAGAGAGTACCGTCCTATCCGACAGCAAAGGTTAATATTCCTGCACCCGACTCGGCAGGAACTGTCTCGCCACTACTGCTACGATTTAATCAAACGGAAGCTGAGGTGAGGCTGGAAGCTGCGCTGCCAAATGCCTGACTGTCTTGACCACAGCATGTCCAGTCTAAAATAACTGAGGGGAAGTCAGGAGGGTCGGGCGGGGAGGAAATGAGGAGCAAGAAAAACGAGGACTAAACTGTGCATAATGTTTGGACTTGCAACTGCAAACTTTGTATTTGGTATTGGAGGATGATGTTTGAAAATCAGTTCTATTTTTACAAACCATTGGTCATTAGCATGTAGACCAGCTAGGATGGTTTTGGTTCCAACCTATCCAGAGCACACTTGACCAATCAGCTGTCTGGACACTCAGATCAGTTGATTGAAAGAGCAAAATTAGGTGTGGTGCTGGTTGTTTGGACCAAAACTTGCAGACACAGCCACCCTGTTTGACACATATGAATTAGAGACACTACCAATAGACAGAAGACAGGATGAGGAAATGCTGAGATTCTCTTTAGGAGAGACAAGGATGGACAGAATCAGGAATCATTAGAGGGACAAAACAGACAGGGAGGTTTGGAGAAAAAGCTAGAGAAGACAGATTGAGATGGTTTGGACATGTTCAGAGGAGGGACAGTGAATACATTGGTAGAGGAATGATCTGAATGATGGAGCTACCAGGTAGGAAACAAAGAGGAGAGTTATGGATGCAGTGAGGGAGGACATTGTTAGAGAAGAAGATACAGAGGACATGGGGAGATGGGAAATGTTGATTTGCTGTGGCAACAAGCAAAGTCAAAGGACAATAAGTAAAAAAAAATAGGTTTAACATAGATACATTTCACAAAGTTCATCATTCATTTTTTAGAGATAATCAGTCCAATA
Organism: Paraplagusia blochii; assembly: GCA_016785265.1. Classification (NCBI taxonomy): domain Eukaryota; kingdom Metazoa; phylum Chordata; class Actinopteri; order Pleuronectiformes; family Cynoglossidae; genus Paraplagusia; species Paraplagusia blochii. The sequence continues at coordinate 18,008 of JAFBJS010057754.1, forward strand.
TATTTCGAAACTTTACTCTTTATAATTATCTATTGATGCAAAGAAATGTCTGATTTGTTTCCTTTTTGGAATTATATGAGTTTTCATTTCAGTTCAGGTTCAATTTGATACCATTTAACATCTAACCTACTGGATAAAAAGACCTCAGCAGTATTGTCCTTTAAGTGTGTTCCTCAACGCACTTCTAAATAAATATATATATATATATATATATATATATATATATATATTTTATTAGTGTTTTCATTTCTGGTGCGGAGACTTATCTCGCCTCCTGGTTTGTGCTGATAAATCAGCTGCAGGTTTGCAGCCAAGTCTCCTTTTTTGTGCACCTGTAAATGAAAATTAATAACCGCGGTGCTAATGGAAAGATTAATGAGTCGGCCAGTATACATAATGCATATTTACATTAAAAACACAAATTATTCCTTGGAGCGGAGCCGGGCGTCAGCAGAGGGGCCACTATCTCCACTAACTCTTATCAACCCACCACGAGGCTTTTTATCAGAGCGGAGGCTCAGGCAGAACCGCGGCGTATCTGCTCACCGCAGAGCGCAATGTGAAAATTACCCTGCTTTTATAATCATAATTCATGCATTTATAAAGTAAAAAAAAAAACTTGGGTAATGTGTGGGAGGCTGACTCAGGAATTTCTCCAGGATTTTACTCGAAGTTTCTACTCATTTTGAACTCACAGCGCACACACGCACACATAAAAATGCTAAACTCGGCAAGCCTGTTCAAGTTGCCTGTGTTAATAATTATTTTCAAAACAATTAAAAGACCCACGCTCTTCCTTCATGAGCCACGAGGCTCTAATATCTGTCATTATCCTCAGGTTAAATGAAGATCTGCTGCTCTTTTAAGGCGTCGGCGTGAACACTTGCTGGTTACTGCTCCGTTTCCACTGTTGTCTATGCCTAAAAGCTACATAACACGTTTAGTTTTCAGTTTGCACAATTACCTTTTTTTTTTTTTTTTCTTTTTAACTCTGAAGGTTATTTGCAGTTTAAAAAATGAATTCTGAAGCAGCAGCTGTGTTAATATGGGTGGAGAAAAATGGTAATTAGATTAATTAGATTAGAACCTCATGACCACCTTGTTCTGTAACTGGAAACCCAAGAACCTGGAAGCTCAAGATCTTTGTCCTTCAGATATTAACACACACATATATATATATATATGGATCAGTACCACATGTCTAAACCTTCTCATTCATAAATCTCTATCTGTTTATCCACTGCTAGGTAGCAAGGGCAGCAGTCTCCACGACTCACACACAAATCACACCGCACCATAAGATGAGCCTTGCTGTGGGTCAGCAGGTGTCAAACAAGATCCACGGTGGATCAGCGGGGCTGCAGGGTTTGATTACAACCTTTCCAAAGCACACGGACTGAACAGATTGGTTGATCAAATGACCCAAGCCAGGTGTGCTGCTGGTTGGTTGAAACAAAACCCTGCAGCCACGCCGTCACTTTGCGGCCCCCATTTGACACCCCTGCTGTGGGTGGTGAGTGGAAGTTATGTGGGTCAGGAAGGTGATTGGCTCAGAGCATCTCTGCTGCAACCTGGCAGCTCGTGGACTCAAACCTGGAGCCCCGCTGATCCAACTCTGCTTCCTTACCCAATAAGTCACCACTGTCATGACATTTTTGATGAAGTTGAGGCTGAAGTTAAACCACTGGGCAATGGGCAACTTCATCAATGACATATTTACTAGGCGTATGCAAATTAATCGTTTTGGATCGGTTTGGATCGAACTGAACCAAATTGGATCTGTCTCTTATACACA
>JAFBJS010057754.1:24031-35926 GCA_016785265.1 Paraplagusia blochii
CAAAAGTCAAAGCAGAAAAAGAAGGAAGAAAGACAAAAAACCCAACACAAAAAAAAAAAAAAAAAAAAAAAAGAAAGAAAAAGAAATGTATAACCCAAAAGTCTAGATATATAAAAATGTTTTCTTGGTATAAAGTTAAACATTAACTTATACGCTGTAATTTATCTGACTATGAGACAAAGACAACTTTATCATGTTTGGACTAAATGTGTTATAAATGCATTTATGAAGCACATTATATAGGTATATAGTGATTATTTTCAAAACTTACAAAACAACAACAATTCTGACGCTTATATATGATGTCATTCACGTCATAGATCAGACTTTATGGATGTGCAGTTCTAGTTACTCGTGGCTTTCTACATGGATAAAGTTAAACATCAAAATCTGACAGTCCAAGAAAAATAGAAGGGACATTTTCAAAGTAAAAAAAAAAGATTAAAAAAAAAAATAAAACAACAAAATAAACAACTCATTTTTCACCGTATTGTGAGCAAGGCCGGTGCAGACACCCCGACAACTTCTTTGTTCCCAGGGAATGAAAGGAGACCCTGAGAGATGTATTCAGCAGAAAACAAATCTTACTCTCAGTCACCTGCGGTGGACTGCTTCAGCGATTGACATTTGAATGAAAATAGGAGAAAGGTAGTCGATAACTGTTAAGAAAGACTGGCCTCACTTACAAGAAATGCCAGGCATCGGTTCTTTAAAAAGAAAATAGTGCGAGTACATGTGGGTAGAGATTGTTCCAAACGGTTAAAGTAAAGTTCTGTCAATTCTCTGATCTGATGATTCACAGCTGATATCATATTAAATATCTATTGTATTTTGTTGAAGGAACTCACTGTACACGTTGTGATGTAGCACAGGAGAATGTGCTCAAATCATACACAACAACATTTCTTTTTATGAATATATTCTGGAGTATAAAGGAGTATGTCTCACAGGACATTCTCTGGTCCATTCACACTGTTGTCGTCATCACCTTTTCTTTTCAGTGTCTGATCACAGAATGGTGTAAATTGTCAGGGGAATTAGTTTTTGGTTGCTAATCATTATTAAACTCTCAAAGAGCAGCTGTGAGCATCTCTCATTATTGGCTTCTTCTTCCATCTTCTCAGTAGATTTCAGTGTATTTATGTTTATTTTTACATTTGTAAAAAAAAAAAAATATCCCCGTCTCATCTTTGTTTTCATTATACTATATAAGTAATACGATATAATGGTTGGACATGTTCAAAGGAGGGACAGTGTATACCTTGGTAGAAGAATGATCCTAGAGATGGAGCTACCAGGTAGGAGACAAAGAGGGGATTGATGGGTGCAGTGATGGAGGACATGGAGCTAAATGGAGTTAGAGTTGAGGAAACAGGGAACAGGGTGGAATGGAAAATGTCGACTCTAAAAAAAAGTCAACAACAAAAAAAGGGACAAGGCGAAAGGAGAAGAAGAAGATACTATAACTTTTCATCACAATACGTGTGTGTATGATTGTACAGTGTGAGAACACCAGCCGCGAGCTGTGAACTGATCACCCCTGAGATTCACTTCACAATGTAAGCAGCTTATTGCTGCCAGGAGTAAAAGAGAAAAGAAATGAAACCCACAATGTGCCCCCAGCTTAATGTCTCCTTTACAAGCCCCTACAGCAGATCAACCTCTTCTAATTCATCCTCTCTGGGGTCTCCCCCTCTCTTCCTCCTCCCCGGGACGCTCCATCTTTCACGTGCCTCGTCCAAACGTCTCTCCTTTTCTGTAACTGCGTAACTTCTCTTTCACTCTGGAGAAGTTGCCTCAGCAGCTTCTCTGATCTATTTCTCACTCGCTCCATCACCTGGACCACAGAAGCTCAGGTCTCCACAGTACAGAAGCCTGTTGTTGTGCTGTCCCTGCGAGATGAAGGTGCTGCCGACAGAGACGTCGACCACCGACGCTGTCCGTTCAATTGGGCAGAAAATTGTAACATTTGCAACATTTCACCTGTCTCTAAACTCCTGTTAAGAGATGGACATGGTTCAATAAGAGGACGAGAAAAAAGTCAAATTGTTTGTGCTCTGTCTTTTTTACATTTCACTCTCTCACACACACATGCGGACACACACACACACATGCGGACACACACACACACACACACACACAAGGCGGGTAAACGGGGCAGAAAAGCAAACACAGCAGTATTGACCCGCTCTTGTGCATTTGCATTAGTGTCCATTCATATAGACGCCACTTCGCTCTCTCTCTCTTCTCTAACTGTTCCCCACAGTCTAATTCAAATTGAGGGCTGCAGTAAATTTGCAGAGAGAGCCGACGATATTAACCAAATTAAACACTAAATTCAAGCGTCTCTTTCTCCCTCCCTCCTCGTCGCTGCTGCTCAGAAAAAAACGAGGAGAGTTCGACTCAGGAGGAGGAGGAGGAGGAGGATTTAGTGCTAAGTGAACTTAGCCGTTGTAAAACTGTCGTCGGAATGGATACCTTAATTCTCTAAACTCACAGGAGTTTTTGCAGCAGCCGCCATAAATCTTCAAGCTGGGACAGACAGACGGAGAGACGGACGCATGGACAGTTGACGGAAGTCAGGTCAGCAGGAATTTTTTTTTTTTCTGCAGACTCAACAAATGGGTTCTGAGCTACAGGGATGGCAGTTTTTGCAACCGGATTTTAAAGAACAAAAGATGAGGCTGTTTTTAATTTCAGCGATCAGGATTTCTCACTTATACATTGATACAAGACTAACATTTTATACTGAAAATATTCCCTCTATACAGAGGAATCACCTATCAACATGTGAATCTTCAGCAATAAAGCCAATCTTCAGTTGGCTCGACACCTGCAGAACGCTCGCAGGATCGTGTAGTGTGATTTGGGTGGTAATAGTGGAGACTTATGCCTCTGCAACCCAGAAAGGAGTTAAAGATGAGTCTTGGATGAAAGTTAGGCGCCATAATACTAGTACTTCTTCTTCTCCTTTCGGCATTGCCCCTTTTCTCAGGGGTTGCCACAGCAAGTCAAGTCACTTTCCATCTCATCCTGTCCTTATCCTCAACTCTAACTCCAACTACCCCCTTGTCCTCCCTCAATGCAACCATCACTCTCCTCTTCGTCTCCTACCTGATAGCTCCATTTCTAGCATTCTTCTACCAATGTATCTACTGTCCCTCCTTTGAACATGTCCAAACCATCTCAATCTGGCTTCTCTAGCTTTTTCTCCAAACCTTCCTGTCTGTGTTGTCCATCTCTAGACCTCATTCCTGATCCTGTCCATCCTTGTCTCTCCTGGAGGGAATCTCAGCATCTCCTCCACCTCCAGCTCTGCCTTCTGTTTTCTTCCTATTGTCTCTAATCCGTACATCATGGCGTGTCCTCACAACTGTCCCAAACCAAAATACTAGTTACTCTAGTTCAACAATAGCGATTCTAAGGGCAATGAGACATAGCAGGTTTCTTGAAGATCCAGGCCAGTGGCACTTGAAGTACTTTTTTTTTTACTTTTTTTTTTGGATTAAATGTCATGGATGACTGAGAACCTTCACAGACAAAGTACTACTATACCTTCTACCTTCTATAACACTATCTGCTATGGTAGTTGAGGATTTTTTTTAGATATAATGACTAAAATTAATGGGAAACTGCACAGACTTATATTACTTACTTGGTTCCTTTTCCTTAAACTCATCTTTATTAGAGACACTGGCTTCATTTGAGGTTAAAGTATTAACTAGAAGAAATAAAAGCTTAAATGACCAGATTTTAAATGCAAAGTCTACATCTACAGAATGTGCCATTGTCATAAATCAGATTAGCATAGATTGAGCATTTTTCCCATCCCTGATGACACGTCATGGTCACTGTATGATTCAGTACAGTACATTTATTACACGATATACTTTCAAAATAAAAAAAAATAAAAAACCTTCACTGCTCCCTTCTGTGTAGAATCTGCCTACACTGCACAAAATGACTGATAGTTCCTAAAAAAAAAGGTTGCCAAATCGTCCCCCACAGTTTGGGTATTTTTACAATGACCGGCGAGGTCATTGCACTGACAACCAACTGCTAACTGTCACTGGAAATTTAAATACAATGTCCCATTTTTCAATCAAAATACTGTTTCCAAGGTCTGGTTTGACAGTTCTGGCTCAACACAGTGACAGTTCTGCTAAATGTGGAGTTTTTGTAAGTGATGTGACATTTAAAAAAAAATAAAAAAAAGTCACATTGAAAACAACAGAGGAAAGCAAATGGGAATTTGAAAGAAAAAGAGAATAAAAAACAATAAAGTAAATATGATCTCAGCATTTGAAGGACAGTGGGAGTTTTGAGAAAACCTTCTCAGTTGTGCTGACTTTTTGTCATGTATTCATTCATATACTGTATTACATATCTGATGGACCATAGTCCATAGCCATAGTTTTAATTGAAATAAAGTATTTCATAAAGTAACTAGAAGTATTTCTTTAATTTCAGTCTAAGGCAGTGATCATTATGGGTCAGATTGGATGGGTTGCATTGCAGTCCTGTTTACTGACAGTTGTTTTTGATTGTCAAAAATGTGTATTCTTAAAATGTAACAACATTAAATAAATAAATGACCATCACTTGAAAAAAAATATAGGTCCTATGTCTAATACATCAAAGTTGAATCAAAATAGTTTTTGTTATGATTTTAATTAATGAATAAAAAAAATATTCTAAAAAAAAAAAAAACAACGAACAAGAACATTTAATTTCTGAGGATGTCAGAGTGAGATAGCTTGGACACCTTCAGAGGAAGGACAGGAAGAAGAATGATCCTAGAGATGGAGCTACCAGGTTGGAGACATGGAAGAGATTGATGGGTGGAATGACGAAGGACATTGAGTTAGCTATAGTCAGAGATAAAGACAACATAGAGAGTTAGAAAACGATAATTCGCTGTGGTTACCCTTGAAAAAAAGAACCTTTCATTTAAAACAGTGGTACCCAACCCCTGGTCCGTGGGTGAATTAGTGCCGGGTCGCAGAGACAAATATTGTTTCCTTTTGCCCCCATCCGGCAATTACTTACACTTACCCATATCAACAAAATAACTGAACAATAGAATGGCTAGGATTCCATCATCAATAATGCAACTGTATTTGATTAGGAAATATTTTCTCAGTGAAGGCAATAAACAATAAACTTAAAATGACGCAGAGTCATTGATACAAGACTCATGAACATTTTATACCGGTCTGGTAGCAGAAAGTTAGGCTGAGTGCACTTGGGAAACCCTTGTTTCTTTCATATTCACAGTTAATTAGGGTAGGAAGATTTTATAGGTAGGAAAATATTTCAGAACAACTGAATTTTACTTTCAATAAGTGGTATTTATCTGCCACAACTTAAGGACCGGTCAGTGAAAATAGTATGAGACATTTCACCGGTCCATGGCGCAAAGACAGATTTAAACACTACTTTTCTGATTACCAGCAATTGCCGTTGCGTGGGATTAGTTCTTTGGTTTATTTCTTCCTTATCTCAGCCGTTACAGATTTCAAAGCTGCGTCTTCTGTTCTGTCTTTTTCACCTCTATTAGTTTCTATGTCAATGTCAACTCAAAGGATAAACACATCAGTTCCATGAAAAACATTTCACCATCAACTCACCTAGAAGGATGAGATAAAAATGAATCAGGATACAGGTGCAGATCAAGTAAGAAAGTGTAAAAATATGTGACTTCAAACACGTTTGAGCCGAGCCGGCCTTATTTGAAAGCTTTTACGAGGGCGTGTTGTCTTTGAAAGCTTGGGCACAGATATGCCAAGTCCTCTGGGTGCGTTAGTTTCCAACGTCCTAACTGATCCCCGAAAATATCTCCCAGCACGGGCCCTGCTGCGCTGCGTTCACAGTCATGCACGTGAAAACCAGAACAGAGCCGAACGCACGCTGTGAAATCCAAAAACTCAAAAGCTGGCACCAAAAAAAATATATTGAAAAATAGATGTGACACAACATGTTCAGACCTGGAAGGACATCAACCAGCTGTGGCCTGGGAATAAAGTGAGACTTGTTTTCTTACATGTCTCTATTCTGTTTCCTCATGTGAGATGCCGAGACAAAAATCCAATCCTAGTACTCATTTTAACTTTTGATTGTTTGCCTCATAGGTTAGTAACAGTGGGTACAGAGGAAGCCCGCCTTTATGGAGGGACACTGTTTCAAGATCTTGCTGTTCCTAGACGTCAGACGTCTTAAACAAGCTGTCACCAACATTTGGTCACCACTTCCTTGCAGTAGTAGCAACAAATTTCTTTAAAGAAACGCAGAAAGATCCCAGAACATGAAAATATCCCCTGAATCAGTGGCTCCGGTCATGGAGTGAGCTCACACTACGACAAGTTATGCAAGGATTAAAAAAAATGATGCTAAGAAAATATGACAAAAACCCATTTAATACATAATGAGAATAAATAATGTACGAAAGTGAAAGGTAAACTAATAGTCAGTAACCACACAAAAAGATGTGACTTGTAGAATTTGGCTGCAAATTTTAGTTGATAACTAACAATGGAAGAAATATTACATTTGTATTTTCTTTTTGACAGATAATCATAAAGAACATCTACTACTACACTAACTTGGTTTGTATTCCCACATTTAAAAGACTCATCCAAATGTACGATTCATCCTTTTTTTCTCCTTTGTCTTCTCCTTTTGGCTTGAACCTTTTTCAGGAGTAGCCATAAAGAATATCAACAGTTTCCATCTCCCCCTGTCCTCTGTATCTTCTACTCGGACTCCAACTACCTCCATGTCCTCCCTAACTGCATTCATCAGTCGCTTCTTTGTCTCATACCTAAGAGGTCTATCTCTAGGATCATTCTCCTACCAATATATCCACTGTCCCTCCTCTGAACATGTCCAAACCATCTAAATTTGGCTTGTGTAGCATTTTCTCCAAACCTTCCTGTCTGTGTTGTCCCTCTGAAGACATTCCTGATCTTGTCCACCCTTGTCTCTCCATAAGATAATCTCAGCATCTTTAACTCCTCCACCTCTGCCTACTGTCTTTTGCCTATTGGTAGTGTCTCTGATTCATCTATCGTGGCTGGTCTCACAACTGTCATCGGCATGACATCAAATGGATCCAAAAAAAATTTATTTTAACTGAGTTTTAACCTTTATTTTACCAATATTATGTTGTTGTGCTTCTGTAAAAACACTTTTGGGTAAAAAAAAAGAAAAGAAACTGAATGAAAAGATGTTCATCCTCGTCACGAATCTTGGAAAAATCATACATGATAGTAAATGATATGCTTCGCTTATAGAACCTCATTCAATCTGAGCCTCAGCAGCGTTAAATACCCTCTCACAGCAAAGATGATCCCACTAGATAATCTCTAATAAACAGCTGATTTAAATTATCATTCAGATGAAAAATGCACATAAATTATCTTGTTTTAACATACATTAGTAAACAAATATTGGTAAAAATGTTCTTGCTGACAAAATCTCAAATCTATCAATTCTGTTCATAGCAATGTCAGAACTGTCAGATCTTTTATTAATAAAGGAAACAACTGAATGAACTATAGCAAGTTTGTTAATCTTCAACTGCAATATTTTTATACATTCTTTGCGCTCATCTGCTGTTAAACTGTCATGGCCGACAGGAAGTCTAATTGGTCTGAAATATTCCTCTTCATCACCATTGTATAGAGAAATGCTGTGATTCCCTTCATTTCTGGTGGAACATTTGCAAAACAAAAGCGTTCTGTGATGTAACGTTGCAGCATATTTCATAGACATCAGCGTAGGCGATGTAGCAGTGACTAATCTTAACAGTCCTTCTGAGTATACCTGTCTCACGCTGGCAGTCCCTAAGATCCATTCAAACATCAATGAGAATCAAGGCCTTAACATCAACGTAAACCTTCGGAGAATTCGCTTTCAAAGATATGGAATAAAACATTTAACTTCAAAGATTTTTCCACATTAACTAATGACGTTTTGGACTCATGCAGTGGCTGAAGTAAATAATAACTCACTCACCCACAGAATGAGTTTGACAGCAGCCGCTGCGCCTCTGTGATCAGCGACGCTGTCGTAACAATGTGGCGCAGATTGTCTTATCATCAGCCGGGCTTTCTGCTACACTGCAGGAGAAAATAAATACATGAAAATAAATGATTCTCCTGAAAGTACTTGAGATGGTGTGTGATCGCACACAGAGTGAGGGGGGAATGAAAAAAATAACTTAGGAATGGAGGAAATGGTGAATATTCAACAAAGTAATAACTGACAGTGACAGTTGAAAAAATTACACAGAAATATAGAGCAGGCATGGACAAACTAAGGCCCGGGGGCCAGATGGGGTCCATTGAGCTTGAAAATCTGCCCTGCCAAATTAAATATGTATTTGTATTATCATTATATTTGTGCCTTTCCCCCTCAATTCCCGCATTTCCCAAAGAGATGATGTCATAAAAGCTATTAAAAGTTTAGCATCTTGGGTTTTACACATGGGGTTTAAATGCCATTTCAACAAATGCTCCATCTTCTGCTCTTGCTCTTGTCCAATTCTGGGACCCCTTGTGGCCTGTGACTCAAAACGTTTGCTGATATAGACCAACGATCTCTCTCATGATTGCAGAGGTAACAGAGTGAATTGTATGGCTTGATTAAATTAATTAATTTAATTTATAACACTAGGTCTGTAAGATGGCAACAGTGGCTAAAGGCTAAGGAAGTGCCCTTGGGCCTGCAAGACCTCAAGTTTGAATCCACCAGGTTACCACTGAGGTGCAACAGGGGCAGGAGTAGCAGGAGTGTCAAACTTGCGGCCTGTGGGCCATTTTCGGCCTGTGTAATGATATTTTGTGGTCCCTAGCTTGATGTGAAAGTTGGATTCATAATAATACTTTATAGATTTGTTCTCTACATTTAATGGTGAGACCTATAGTTCTCAAAACCCTGATCCACAGTCTCCATTTGGCTCAGTGTTGTGAATCTATGAGAAACTTATTTTTTTTTTTTTTTATTCATTGTTATTATTATTATTATTATTATTATTATTATTATTATTATTATTATTATTATTATTATTATTATTATTATTATTTTAATTTTGTATTGAACACTGACAGCTGACACAGCCTTTCCGTGAAATGGTAGTGTGGGTGGTGGCCCTCGACTTGTTTGAGTTTGAGACCCCTGGTCTTTAGTCTATACCATGATGGCAAAACCAACAACATGACATAGAAGACAAATGCACAACTGTTCATCTTCCATTCACTGCACCATTATCGATGTTTCCCATTTAAAGTGAAACAACTACTAAAAACTAAGCAGATCTCTTTCTTTCCAGGATTCTTAAAAAACACACACACACACACACAGACACACTATAAACTGGCAAAAGTCAACGTGTAATAAAGGAGACAAAGGGAAGAGGAGAAAAAGTGAGTTTCCTCTGATTACAGTATTTTCCCTCCCATCTACCATCTGTTGATACTCATACAGTAGAAATAACACTGACTCTGGTCTTATGTTTTATAAATTGCTAAGACAGGTCCAGTAACTATAGGTGTTCCATGGACAGACAGACAGACGGACGGACGGGCGGATGGACAGACACACAGAGAGATAGATAGATAGATAAACACACATATTCACAAAATATTTGGCCTCGATGCATTACAGGCATCCATTTAAGTGTTTTTGCTCTTCAAAAACAAAACAAAACAAAACAAAAAAAGTACAAAGAGTAAACTTTTCAAAAGTCCTACCTTTGAAATAAGTAGCCATTCTTTATCCACCAACTTCATTTCCTTTATTTTCACAGGCATTACCCGAATCCCCGTGGAAGGTTCTATCTCTGCAGGTGGATTTAGAGTTTTTGCACTTAGTCAAAGACAGATAGTCCAAAAATTTAAATTTCCCACAAACAAAAGTAAAAAGTATTCATTTCCCATTCAAATTGTGTTAGCGTGAGAGGTGTTTTTTTTTTTTTTTTTTCATATAATTTATACCTTAAGGTTTAAATCTTTCTTTCAAGACTTAAAGTGAATATCAGCACGTATTTATTTTCTCTGATTTCTTACGTCTTAACCACTAACATATTTACCTCTGTCACACCTCATCGCACAGGATTTTACTGTTTTACTGTTGACTGTGCTTGAGGGGAAATGAAAAGAAATTGATGTCAATGCTTTGACAAGAACAATAAAGAAATCAATGATAGTTTAGAAACATATTGGTAACATATAATCAAAGAAAATGTATACTATAGATTATAGGGAAAATATACATGGAATGCATAAACATTGTGTTGTTACATCATTCAATGTCATTATTATTAATGAGATTTTTAATCCATACTTGACATGTTTACCTTCCCAGGCCATTAGGAAGGAAATGTTGTATCTGGATTTCTCTCAGATTAGCTATTTGTCAGTCCTTGTTGACAGATAAAACCATTGGACGCATGCAGGGATGGTCTTCAAACTGGGATGGACTTCTTTATTTGCATGGATGATTCTGCATCATCTAGTATGGCCTGCAGGGACGATCAAAGGTCAAAGCTGCAGAGTCTCTAAACCTAATAACTTAAAAATGTTTTATTTGACTGCAAGGAACAATATTAGTTATGCAAATAATAACAGACTGCAGTAACACGTATTAATATGTTAAGTTTAACACCACTGCTTTAAAGTTATATATATGCACAGTATGTATCTAGATTATTGGGTGTAGTATTGGTGGGGTGAGTATTTGTATACTGTTCATTTTGTCCAAACTGATCCACTTATTTATTCATCCTTCATCATGCACATGGTCAGTTGGCGCTACAAAAATCCCACTGCATCGTACGGCATACAGCCTTCCTATGGGTGGTCAACCTTTTGGAAGTTATGAGGGTGGGGACGATTCTATGCTCAGTGGTAACCTGGCAGCTGGTGGAGTTGAACCCAAAGCCTCGCCAACTCTAGTCTGCTTCCTTACCTCTAGTCTTTCAAAGTATCAAATAGTTCTTATGAAGATGCCATTGCAACTATGGCTTTGGTTGTTTTGTAGTTTTATAAATATGTCATAATGGACGACATTACATGTCTGCCACTAACTTTTTTTTTATTATTCTAGAGAAAGTCTTGAAACAGAGGAATAAACTTTGAATCAAAAGGATCCCTAAAACTTCTGATGACAACAGAGGAACTTTTTTGGGGGCAGGAACCCTAAATGAGGTCAGAACATCCTGTAACTTCAGCAGGAGGTGACAGAGAATCAGGAACACTGTCTGCCCAATCATGAGCTTCGATCTTTGCTTCTCCTCTTGCCATCGTCTGACTCCAAACTGTTAAGTGAGTTTTTTTTTTTTTTTTTTTTTTTTTTCTTTTTCTTCTTTTTTCTTTTCCTTCTTCTTCTAAGGAACCATCAGAAGTAAAATGGAGCTTGTGTCCGAGTTGGACTGAGGGGAGATAATTCACATGAGGAGATAGAGAAGGGAGAACGGGAGCCAAAATGAAGTCAGGAAAAGGCACAGAAAGAGAGAAAGGAGAATTGATGGGAGGACGGTGGCATAAACATGACGGGTGCTTCTGGTTCATCTCAAATGAAAATCCAATTTCAAAGAAAGGACTTGCGGAGGGAAGAAGATGAGGAGGAAGACGAGGAGGAAGAAGAGAAGAAGGGTAGCAAACAAAAAAAAAAAAAAAAAAAAAGGAGGCAAGCGAAGAAACAGTCTAGCGCAGACAAGCTGTGGTGAAAGGCTCTGCAAATCCTGAGGGCCTGAGGAGAGACAATGATCTTCAATTACCAGCCATTCCGTTCTCAATTTTAGACAAGAGCAAGTGGAGAAATAAAGGGAAAGAAAAAACGGGGGGAAAGAGGAGGTGAACCCTGAAGAAAGACAGGAGAAAGCTGAACAAAGGA
>JAFBJS010057754.1:36239-53819 GCA_016785265.1 Paraplagusia blochii
TAAGGTAAATCCATGCATGATTTTTTTTTATTGCATTAGAGTTGAAAAGCTTGTAAACCAGTATATTATATAGAATAAAACAATTATTTTCACTCAAAATAAATATAATACAGCTTTTCAGTATGCTGTATATCTGTAAAAGTAATAACCAGATACTTTATTTTTTTTCTTCTTAGATGAATAAAAAATGTTTGAGTTGCTGTTTGGCGACACAGGCATCTGAGTGCAGTGAATGTCAGATGTGGAGACATTGTTTTCTCTTTATATTTATATCTGAGGGACTTTAAATAAAGCTCAACCAATGAATAACCCTGTGAACAACAATATACCAGACAAACTCCGTGAAATAACAGAAATTGTATTGTGTAAACAGCCTTTATCCTCAACATCAGTGAGAATGGTGCCGTTTCAGGGTGTTGAAGAAACTAATTTGATCCATTGCCTTTACAGGTGGATTATCCTTTAAATATATATGTGTATAAAAATGCAAAAATGGTCTTTATTTTAAAAATACATCACCAGTATATTATATTTTTAGAGACTGATTTCTTTAAATAAAACCCAATGTAAAGCAGAGCAACTTTCTCTTCTCTTTTGATTAATGCAATTTGTTGCAGCTTGCTTGAAAAAAAAAAAAAAAAAAAAAAAATTGTTCCCATGTGGCAAATAGTTTCTTCTCCGCGGCCTTCTGTGCTTCACTTTCCAAAGCAGAAGGCTAGCTCCATATGTTTTATAGTGTCTATTGTGGGAAATCATTCACCGCAGACCATGTGGTGTATATTCAGTTATTGGCGAGGGTCTCAGGAGACACGTCTCACCATGTAGAGAAGCCTGAAAAAACATCCCATAATGCACCTTAACGCTGTACACAGACCCGATCCTTAAAAGAATTATTGAGCCCTGGGTGGATGAAATGAATTATATCCATTGCTCGAATGCAGAATTCTCTGATTTTAACAGGAAGACAGGAAGAACGCAGGGTTTGTTTGTGGTGATGATGGTTGCAGAGCTGAGTGACTGCAATTGGAGCTCTGCACTGTTAATTCAAACACACACACACACACAAACAGAAAATTACAATGAGGCAGGATGTAAATGAGCTTCCAAAAACACCCACGCATGCATATGGACTCAGGCACTTACACATACACACACATCTCAATAAAAAAGGGAGACTTAAATGAGATTTACACACACTTTCAAATACACACACACACTCACACACACACACTGTTGGTGAGTGAAGTGTCAGGTTAAGCAGAATGAATGGACTCGCTCTGAAAACACAAATTGCAAAGTAAACAGATTAGAGTGAAAACAGACTCCTCCACCCCTCCTTTCCCGGCCACTCCGCCTCTCCATCATCCATCCTCGCCGTCTGCATCTCACTTTGCTACCTCCTCCGCTCCTCCTCCACCGGCCTCTCCCCAACACCAACACCCACCCTCCCTCCTGCCTGAGTCTACAGTTATAGCAGCAGCTGCAGTGTCTCTCATCTCCTTATCTCGGTGATTAAAGTCCTGCAGATTGCTAGTTTCAGATTCAACGCTGACAGGAGAATGTTGTTATTGTTGTCAGTGGTGTCAAGGTAGAGGCAGACACTACAGCTGTCTTCCTTTATGTGAAACCTGAATACCATTTGAAGCTGAGACAGAAGAGGATTTAAGAAAAAAATAAATAAAAAAAGGCAGATTTTTTTTTTTTTCATTTAAAAATACTTTCGTGGGAGGAAATCAGACCCTGAAGTACTTTCCAAAGTCATCCATGAGTACTGGAGACAATTACTCGAGTGTTTTTAAAGTGGTTTGCTCGAAGGTCAGTCTCATTCACTGCCTGTTTTTATGGCTTTTTTGTAGATAGGTCAGGATGTGTCTTTCCTGTCATGGCAAAGTTTTAGTCCAACCAGCTATTAGTGCCTACATCATCCAAACTTAGACTTCTAGAAAAAAAAAAAAAAAATCACCAAGCTGCAATAATTTATCACCCTGTATGAAAATACTGACAAATTAAACACAGTATTGACCAACTTTGCAAAACAAATATTGTAAAACATCTTAAGGGGTTTTGTTAGGCAACTGGAAGTTTTTTTTTTTTTTTGGGAGGCAACAGGGGGGTCTAGCTCATGAGTCTATGTACATGATATATGATATATACCTATAGAGACAATAATAAAAGAGTAAAAGGTCAAGTCTCCCATCACTTCAATAATTTTAATTATTAACATTGTTAATAATGGCCGTGGTGGCCTAGTGGTTAAGGATTCAGACTGGGATCTGGCCAGCTTCAGGTTTGAATACACCAACTGCCAGGTTACGACTGAGGTCCACTGAGCATGGCACCTGAGCGCTCAAAGAGAGCCAAGCCTCACACTTTCTACCCCTGTGCAAAGACTCAAATGTGTACAGTTAGAATAAGGAAGGATGGACAGGACCAGGGATAAGGTCCTTAGATGGACAATACAGGAAGGCTTGGAGAAAAAGCCAGAGAAGCCTGATTGAGATGGTTTGGTCATGTTCAGAGGAGGGACAGTGGATACCAGGTAGGAGACAAAGAGGAGATTGATGGAGGACATGGAGGTAGTTGTAGTCAGAGAGCCAGGCCTTCTTCACCAGTTGAGCTCAAAGTAACTAAGAACCTACAGACCTCAAACAGCTGCTCTGTCAACATCCGTGGTTCTGTCTGCTCTGTCCAACGTCAGTCAAAGGAGTGTAGATGGACATGGGTGAGAGCTCTGACGAGGCTTGTATGCCGACCAAAGGCTGAAACCAGCTCCGTTTTCTTCCCTTGCTCTAAAGACAGTGTTTTTCCCACAAACATTCAATTGTAATAAAATGTCTTACAAGGCAAAAATAAGAGAAAAAAAAAAAAAAAAAAAAAAACTAAAAAAAAAAACTACAAAGAAAAGTAAGCAAATAAGTAAAGTGTTTGTGGACAAGGGTTTTACTTGTCAGTGGGGTGCGTTCAGGAGTCTGATTGCCGAAGGATAAAAGCTGTTGCTCGATGTATTCTAAAATAAATGGGGATATATTTCTTGCATTGAACCAAACAGTTGTTTCTTTGCTGAAAGCGACTGTAGTTCTTCAAAGACAGAGTGTCATTTTAACAGGGTCTGTGGCAGAGGTTGCAAATTGCAATTCCGAGTCTAATAGAGGCTCCGTGAATATACAGCAGAACATAAACGCCGATTTTATGTCCTCTGCTTAAATGAGCCTAAATGCGTCTTGTTATTTATAGCTTTCATTAGACGTGGATAGGGGATTTGACAAAGAACCCTCGTCTCTGTCCTTCAGCCGTGTCTGCAGCTGATTTTACACTTTTCCTCACGAGCAGATAGATATTTCTCTAAAACTCCATTCCAGTGGAAACACCGCGGAGATGTCGCGGAGACAACCTGTGGCCTTCAATGGATTTGATTGGCCAGCAGAACCGCCGTTCTCAAAAGGCGTGATCGCACCCCTCCCTCCCTCGTCCTCCCCATGCTGCGACAGGCTTAACGGTGATATGAGGGGATGCGTTATCTGCTCGCTTCCAAATTCATAAATCTTTGAGATCAGGGTGAAAATTGATGCGGCTTGAAAAAGCTCGGAGGGGAGACTGACACGTCTGAGTGGCTCTACGGCTGCTACGCCTGCCGTCGCCGCCAATCCGCCGTAAAGTGCATGCTAATGCTGCAGCAGGCATGTGTGTGCGAGCGTGCACGTACATCCCCACAACTTGTATGCATTGTGTTCTCATACTCCTGGTATCCTTGCATATGTATGAGGCTTAAGTCTCCGCCTGCACGCAGACTTTTAGACAAACACAACCATTTCTCGTGTCCTTGATTTGTCAGCGAGAACAGAAACAACAACCGAATCGAGAAGAAAAAAAAAAAAAAAGAAAAGAAAAGCTCCTGGTATTCACCTGGAAACTTTTTCCCAAAGCGACAAAACGTCTCACTGCCGGGGACATGTTTTGACATGTTTTTCTTGTTTGTTCCGTTTGCACCGAGGTCAAACCGCACATTATAAGTTCTAACGCTGGGTTGCTGTCCTTGAAAATCAACACTTTCATCTGTGTAGCGTGTCATACTGAACAACAATCAAAACCACATCTCAGGTGCAATTCATCCATCGAAGAGAATCAAGGATTCGTGTTGGTTCCCTGTTGCATTTTTCTTCATTTGTTAGTGAACTTTACCAAAGAGAGAAAATCTTCAAGTCTGAAAAAAAAAAAGTATTTTTCCAACATAGAAAAATCTGGTCAACTTGGGTCAAACTTTGACTGCAGCTCTAATGAAGCCCAAGTTAAAGTTAATTCTGTAATATGGGGCAGCAGTGGTGGCCTTGTGGTTAAGGCATAGGGCCAGTTACGCTTAGGGTTCAACTCCACAAGCCACCAGGTTGCCATTGAGGTGCTCTGGGCATAAGACTCTCCGTTTTTCGGGTTTATCCGTATTTTGTTCCCTCTTTAGATTAAATAAGGAAAAAAAAAAAACACACGCTGCTCAACGATGTTGCCTGAGTCTCAGGCCAAAATAAGAGCAACACTTACAACAACAGAACAGAGGCATTTGCTATCTGTAAGATGTGAGTTATAACACCATTTACACAGCAGACAACTCGGCTGATGAAATTATTTTGTGTGTCTGTGTCGCATATTCATCCGAATATCACAAGTGCTGCGCTGGCGTAGCTGCAGCAGAGTATGAAGAGCTTTAACTTAAAGGAAAACAGTTCAAAACAAACTAGATAAATGAAACAGACCTCAAGAGGAGGGAAGAAAGATGTTCACATTTGTATTTGTATTGTCCAATTAAAGTTTCCACACAGGCTGGTTTTGTTTTCTGAGTGTTAAAGTGAAGGTCAGCGAGTGAGAAAGGATTAAGGATTTCATTCTTCTGACTCTGACTTTTTTTTTTTAGTCAGATTATTTGATGTTTTTCTAACTAAAACTTTATTTAACTTTAAAATTACTTTAAACCTAATCATAGAACCTCCGGATTAAATGGTTCAAAAAGTGCGTTTTAGTTTAGAATTGGCTGCTTAACAAATAGTTCACAAACAGTGAGGGTAAAATAAGGAATGCAAATATAAATGGGAAGAAATAAGACTATGAAATAAGGAATAAAATAAGGAATAATGACAGTATATGACAACTTTTCAACTTTTTTTTGTTTCATAATAGCACTTTTTGGGTTGGGAAACAATAAGACACATCATTTTAGCCAAATACTAATCCTGCACATTAACTTAAGTGCTGTCCTGTGGTTATATATAAGGAGAATCTTCACTTTTCATCAGGACAAAGATAAATGACAGTTAAAACCAGTGCTATTTATTTTGTTTAATATGTTGCCGTATTTGAATAAAAGCCTTAAATGTTTTTAGCTGTAAACAACTTGTCACTGACAAACATATAATGTAATATGAAACAAGTAATGCAATGACTGTAGGTGGTAAAAAAATAAATAATTTGATGAAAATACTCTCTACCAGCATATCAATTCCAAGAAAAAAATAGTTTTATTAAAACCAAAAATAACTTACGTTGACGCCAGCAAATGTTGGCTCAGAATCATGTACTTCACTGCGTACATATTTGCATCACCTGCATAGAGTGTTTTTTTTTTTTTTTTTTCCCCACACACGGAAGGAGACTGGAGCGTGCTCTGATTGACACGTCCAAATGACTGAGGAGTCTATCCACAGTCCTGTCTTTTTCACATCATTACTGAGAACATTGATGATTTCCACTGTGGATTCTGCGCCATTTCCCCCGACAGCCGCTCACCACGCTCACATTTCCATGCAGAGAAATGACGGTATTAAGATGGGTAGCACGGGATCTCCCGGCGAGGCTTTCGATATGAGACGGGTGAGGGTGTGGGCGCAATACGGGGGAGGAGAGAAGGGGCTAATTACTGTTTTTATTACTGAGGACCAAGTGTTCCCCTCATCTCAGGAGGCCTCGCCTGGCCCTGTTCGAGCCAAGGTGGATCCGTCGCGCCACATTAGCTTCGATGCAGAGAGAGTTGATGTTTGACTTTCTTTCTGTTTACTAAGCTGTAAGTAAAATTAATCTTTGAAAAATCAACATGGTTGATTTTCAACATTTGAAATATGACACTTCTAGGCAGGTTCTAAGGGGCAGCAGTTTCAACAATTGCCACCCAAATCACACTGACCCTACTGTGAGCCACCCGAGAGAAAAAAATCAGGGGACTGTTTAACATAAGACACACAACCAGGGGCCATCCTGTTACAGGCCAGATGTGGACTTGTGGGCTAAAAGTGGTCCCCGAGCCAGGAGTTTTTTAGCACAAACCAATTTTTTTTGACACAAACCAAAAAGTGTCTTATTTTAAAAGAAAATATATACGACAAAATGTCTGCCTGAGATGACCAACCCTTTTGCAGTTTTGGGCCTGTGTCATTTAATGGTTGACCCAGTAGTTCAGTTTGGTCACAACAAGGTTGATGGTCCAAATTCTCTGCCGCTGTTTTTCTATTTATGCTATTTCAACACTTTCCAAACACTTCCATAATGGAATCATCTGGAATTTGAGGACAATAAACTCCGCACTGACACATTTGGTGACTTCAGAGTTATTATGCCTAAAGGAAGTGAACTAGACAGACAAACCCTGGGTTGATGATTACCCTCAACAGGGTCTTCTTATGGGGAGAGTGTACAGTGATAATGATGGACACACTTTACTGACAATGACCCTCTGGTCCACTATTGGCACCTACATGGATGCTCAGACACTAGCAGGCATCCAGGGAGGCGTCATGCACCAGTGCCCAACAGGGAAGTTTCTTCGAGGCAAAGTTATACACAGTTGCGTCCAAAACAAACAAACAAAGAGAAAAAAAAAAAAAACAAAACAGAAAAAAGCGAAAAATAAAAGTGCAAAGCTCTATACGCCATATTTCAGAGGTCCATCTGAAGCTAAGTATAGTTATTCTGAATTTTCCACCTAAAGTTTGGTCTCCTAAATTTATTTTAAGGAGATTTGCCCACCTGTCGGCTTTTTTTTCTATCATTCTTTCTATGGTATTTTATGAAAATCATGTTTTCTGAATGCTTCCTGAGTGGAGGCTGCATAACATCCATAGTGTACGTATACACACATATACACACACACACACACACACACACACACACACACACACACACACACACACACTTGCAAAGTTCCTGTTCTTCAATTTATGTCAATCCAACTTTTGGGAAAATGGAAAGGAAATGTGTTCCTTTTCCACGGTGATCCGTCTTCAAAGTGGGCCTGTGTCTGCCGAGGTTGAGAAGGAGGCTGGTGGTGATAAAGTGTTGGGGATGTAGTAAATTTGAATACAATGACATAAAATAAAGCTGGTTGTCATGCTCAGCAGTTCTGCTCCAGCGGGTCTTTTTCCTCTCTGCCGGAAAAAAAGCTGCTCGACACAGTTTCCGGATTTACCAAATCCTTCGAAAATGACTAAACGAACCCTGTCGCTTCATTGTGCGAGCCCCGTTGTCAAACACTACCTCCCCACCCCCAACTCTTTTTGCTCTCTCTCTCTCTGAAGGGAAGAAAGTCAGGTTGCACTTTCAGCTTTTAAACATTTGGGGATTGGTTCCAATTTAAGGCGGCGATGTTGAAAGAATCAATTTAAAGTCGTTGGGTCCCCCGGGGTCACCTGGTCAAGCGAGCAGAGGTAATGACAGCGGGGGAAAGAAATGGAAATGGAATAGGAAGCACGAGATATAATAAGAAATAATTATGGGAGAAGCCGTAGTGTTACAAAGAAACAAAGAGAAAATTAAATCTGCACAATTGACTTAATTAGCACTGCGTGTGTGTTTTGTTCAAATGATCTGCAACACTAAGATCAGATGGTAGAAATTTTAATGTGAAAAAACAATAGTTTAATGAGAAGAAGAAATACTATTTAACCGGGAAACTGAAAAAAAAAAGAAATAAAATTAAAATCACCCAGAATAACCTAAGGAATTTAAAAATGAAATAAAAGAAAATGAGTTGATATCATTCTCTGCAGTTAAGAGTTAAGACGGAAAAAAAAAAAAACACAGAGGGAAAAGTAGAAAAGTCACAAAGTTTGTTATGAGAAGAAAAATAAAACAAAATTACAGTTATATTCTATTATGTTGCTTATTCAGGTCAACTCCAAGGATTTTGCAGCCAAGTTTCAGAAACTAAATTACTGTATTTTGCAGCCTTTAGGTGTGGAGCCATGCTGTATTTATGGTTTTAGTTTAAACAGAAAATCCACAACATGGGCCAGATTAAGAACGGGGAAAGTTATAAAAAGTTTGCCATTTATCCTCAACTTGTTATTTGTTACTGCATTTGCAATGACATCCCACTGAAATAACAACATGCTGTTTTATTTTAGGATAAATTTATTGAAGAAAATGTGACACAGATTGACATCTCCATGTCACACTGGTACTTTCTGATTGCACTGATTCTGGAAAATGGTTAAAAATAGCACTCACTGTGTCAGTCTGCAGCTCAGACTCCAAGTTAATGGTGTTATCTGTCAATCACATGGTGTCTATCATACAGTTTTTACAGCATTTTTTATTTTTTTTTTCGTCTAAAGGTGATTAACAACCTGATTGGATCTCACTGGGACAGTGGTGGTTAAGGAACTCGGGTAGGGTTTGGAGGGTTGCAAGTGCGAATCCACCAACTGCCAGGTTACAACAGAGGTCCACTGAGCATGGCACCGTCCCCACTCACTGCTCCTTGGGCGCTCAAAGCTGCCCATGGGTTAAATACAGAGGTGACATCGTTGTGTGCAGTTGTGTGAATCAAAATGTCACAATGACAAGGAGTTTCCTTTTCTTTCGGATCTGAACCAGGAATCTCTAACCCTACGTGATTGATGATTGAGGAATCGCATTGTTCCAAACTCTAACCCTCCCTCTCCTCTTTCCTTTTGACTTTTCTCGACTGCATTTTTCAACCTACTACAGGAGCAGTTCTAATATATAGTTTTGAGGCGCAACATAAAAATCTGGAGCCCAGTAAGTCAATGTTTTTAATCTGTGGTTCGCGGACAAATCTTCCCGCAGACACACAGTCTGTAATTTTTAAACTCGACCAGTCTTCGGTTTTGTTTGTGAACTCAGCGGCGCTCTATAAATTTACTCAGTGCATTTCAGTAGCTGCTGCCATTTAGAGCTGCTTTAAATTTGTGAGACGGGTTGGATGCGGTGGTGGAATGTGTTCAGCATGAAGAGAGGAACCGAGAGAGAGGCATCCAGATGATGCCACTTCTGAAGGAAGAAAGAAACATAAACAACAAACGATGGCAGAGACAAACACAGCGGTAAAGCTCTCCGTGCACGGAAAAGACGGAGAGTAATTAAAGGTGTTTCCAAAGAGGCCGTTTCATGTGAAGCTTCCCAGCAGGACTCGCCGTCACTTGCCGAGAGCTAACATGACAGTTGGCGATAAATCTAAAAACAGTTTTTGTTTTCCTTCTCACACAGATAAACACATTGACAGGAGGACGGGGATCTAAAAATACTCAGCCTGGCTTTAATTAGGATCCCGATGACCCTGGCGAGGGTGGAGGGAGGTGGAGGGGAGGCTACGCAGTGGAAGATGTTAACTTTCCATTTTCTAAGTCTTCTGAAGTCGTAGCACCTTTTCATTGGTGCCGGCGTCTCCAGAGTCCCTTCCACACACGCATCCCTCTCCTCCCCTCCACCCTTTCTTTCTTCCTGCTGAAAAGATTTCACAGTTGTTATGTTTATTTGCCAGCAATTAGCATCAAGAGGCCTTGATCAGCAAATACATCCGCCACATAATAAGGACGTCGGGAAAATGCAAAGCACTGCAGGAAATTGGCTGCAGACGACAAGCTGCGGGGAAAACAAGATGTTCTACAATGAGAGACTAATCGGTCAGATACATGGAGGCAGACTGTGTTGAATTAAGATAAATAAATAAAAGAAACGATGACAGAAAAACAAACCCATTATTTCACGATAGCAGGGCCGTCATGAAATCTTTGACATGTTGAGACGTAAAGACGTACGTTTTTTTTACTCTTTGCAGATGAAGCTAATAATGTCTGTCTGCTCCCACGACAATGGAAAGTGTGATGTTTCATCACTTCAATCAAGACTTCAGATGATCTGATGCAATCAGTCATATAAGATTTATAAATGAGTATGACGGTAGTTTTGTAGGCAACAGTCAATTGTGATTAGATAAAATTATCAGGGAGAAGAGATCACAAACGCGATGCATAAAATGGAAATGTGGTTGCCAGCAACATTGGTGATTTTCTGTTATACTGACATGCACTGATCTTCTTTATAATCATTTTTCCCCCAACATAGAATAATAATAATTAAAAAAAAAAACTCTGGATAAAAAGGACCTTCTTGAGCCTTAGTGGCTTTTCGCATCATCCCGACGAATATTTAAGGCTAAGACTGAGGCCATTAAGTGTAAAACAATCAGTGAGCTTCAATTTTAAGGAAGGAAAATAAGGAAAGGAAAATAACCTTAGGCTAGTAATAAATTTGAGTGTTAGATATAAAGTTTTTCTGCTCCAGCAGCAGCCAGTACCCTTTCCGTACACTATCCTCTTCCTTCTTACTCTTGTTTTTAGGCCGGTCATCAAGTCCAGCAACATGCTTGGACACAGGAAACACACACCAGTAAACACATGCTCACTAACGCACACAGATTGCAATCAATATGCAATTTCCTCTCGGCAGATAAAAAATGGACCCTCATTGGACGCTGCTCCGCGGCGTTCTGAGTAACGACGCATCTATGTGAAGTGCTGCTATAATTCTCGAAACCGCGTCGCTCGGCCCCTAAATCGTGATAAAGAGGGTTGCGTCTGGACAGCAGATGCAGACACATACGGTTGAGGGAATGGCCACTGATTAATGTATGACTTGTCCGATTCCTCCCCTCCTTCTGCTGCAGTGAAGACAGACGTTAGCTGGAGACAGCAGAGTCAAGATCTTGTACAGTTCAGGAGAAGCAGTAGAACAGACTATGGATTCCTTCCATCCATCCATCCATTCTCGTCGGCTTGTTGGTTACCAGGGGCCACTGCATATAAAGCCATCACCAATTAAACAGTGGGTTACTTGGCAGTTGGTGGAATTGAACTTGGAACCCTCCAGTCCCAGGCCAATTCCTTGAATTCAATTTCAATGTATTTTTTGTTTATAGAGTACATTCCATGCACAAGGCAGAATCAAAGTCCTTTGTCCCCTGCCCTTATAGACCCGGGTCCCCCCACACTGCTCCCCAGCTAATTACAGTGACGGGGGTAATTGGTGGCTTAGTGGTTAAGGAAGCTGACTTGGGTCCGCTAGAGCCCCGGTTCAAATCCCCCTAGCGTCAAGTTACCTCAGAAGCCCTCTGCTCATTATGGTGATGGGTTAAATTCAGAGGCATAATTTCCCAAAGGATACTCCCTAAGGATTAATAGAGTTCTAAAAATAAATAAAAACAAAACCCGAGTTAAGAGAGGGTAAAAAAAAAAAGAAAAAAAAAGGATTTTGATGAGTAGGCGGGCATAAACACAAATACAATATGCACATGCAAATTATACATCCCTTAACCACAAGGCCACCACTGCCCCATAAATGGTGAAGATTCTCCAGTCCTTCCTCCACCATCACTTTCCTATACGACTGAACTGACCAGTGTATTGGTGTGTGTAGGTCTGTGCTCCAAGAGAGCCAAGTCCAGGGTTTTACATAATAGGACTAGACCGCTGGGAGCACGCCACCGTTGCAACAGGTGAACTTCGACAATACCCAACTGTGAGGCTCAGATTTTTCTGGATCACAATGCTCACTTGTGTAGCCAAGCGTTTATGGTAATGCTCCATTCAGAGGAAGAATGGTGGATTAGTGCAGTGACGGAGACGGATGACCTCCACCTACTGCTGCTGAATGAGCTGCTGTGTGTGGTCGAAACTCTGCCGAATGGCAACACCAGGCGCGACATCAGACACGGGAGACAGGATGAGGGGGCGATCACTAGGAGTGGATTAAGATGTTGTGAGTCATGAAATGTCTGAATACCGTGTTTGAAGATGGGTTTTATTAGATACTCACAAGTTATTTATACAGACTTCAGCTTCACACTGTTTTGAGATGCTGCCTCTTATTTAAAACATGACCGACTGCAGGGATTAAAGTTAGAGTATTTTTGTTGTACCAATTTTCGCCTTTTGCCTCCCACTTTTTTTTTTTTTTTTAATTTGCTGCAAAGTCTCTCCCTCCCACTGCTTGACACCTTATTCATTTGAAATATTACAAAGTTATCCTCACACTGCTGTTTCCATCACTGTATCATCAACATAAAGTCAAAAAGTTCCTTCACGGTCAAAATGTTTATCTGACATATGTGGCTCGCTCTCCATCCTGACTGTAAAAATGTACATTACATTTTTTTGCATTTTTTATATTTAATCACATATTTGGTAATGTTGATTTATCTAGAATAATTGTGATGAATTACCAAATCAATGAATTAAAATAAATCATGCTAACAAAGTTTGAAAGCAAAACTTAATTGAAACGTCATCAGAAACAAAACACAACATCTAAACGCAAGCAATAGATCTTTATTACAGTCTCTATCCTTAATTAAGATCTATTGCCTGTTGGTACAATGGGTGGAGCAGCTCATTAACAATCAAGCGAAATTCCCACATCCTGTGTCATGTACTGTCATATAATTTTCATTATTTTTTACAGCTATGAAAAATCCAAAGAAAAATCATCTTTTATGTTAAATGTTAAAAAACCCGAAAAAAATTCTCAATACTTCATTTTGTATGAGTTTCAGTGCAGTTTTTCAGGAGTGACGCAAATGAGGCCTTGGCCTCCAATACTCTAGGCAAGGAGTCCAGGTCATGACACCATGATATTGCTGTCCACCCCCCACCCTTAATGGGACAGTTTCTTTCTTTTTTTTTTTTTCCCCAGACCTGGACACTTGGTCATACGGGGAAGTCTCCCGATGAACCATCACACAGAATCTCGCCTCCGCTTCACTTTTCACCTCCTACTGCAGTCTGTAAGATTCTTTTCCTGCAAATAGCCCAGTGTTAGCAGCCCGGTGTCAGCAGCCCAGGCCTCTGCAGTCTCACTTCCTGAAACACTCCAGCTTCCCGCCAAGCCTCGCAGGCAGAATATCTTTCGTTTTTTTTTTTTTTTTCTCCTCAGAGAAGGCTGGTGGCTGTCAGCTCTGCCGACCGCTCGGCTCTGCTGCCTGTCACCTAAAAACGCCCGGTACAGGAAACTATCACTGACAGCTGTCAAAGCCCTGCTCCTTTTGCTCGTCCTCTTTTTGGCATCACTCGTACCACCTGACACCGGCCTGACACCAGCCACCGTGCTCACTCTCTTAAACCGCATCCATGAGGCATCACACTGCTACAGCTGCAGCCACTGTAGCGAGGCCTGCATGCAGAAAGTGTGAAGACAGAGTTTTGTTTTTTTTGTTCCGAGTCTTTTTTTGGAGGAAAATCTGTGTTTAAATACTGCAGTGAAACTGCAGATTCAGGTGAAGAGAGGTGGAAACTGTGGCACTTTCTGTCATGTCAGCAGTGATAAGGAGATGTCGGTGCTTCAGGGTCCTCACCTGTGGGGGGGAACTCTCTCCGCTGTCACTTGTTTCCAAACATCTCCCATCAGCCTCTCTCTGGGTTGTGCTTTCTTTACCTGCGGCCTCAGAGGCAGCTTAGAGAGGGGGAGCCGAGCAGGAGCAGCCAGTGGTTGATGGATTTATCACAGCAGGAAGATGCCATGGAGGAGGGCAAATGATTTGTCAGAGTGCCCGCCACTTGGCACAGGGTTTGTGCCAAAGGCAACACTAATATTTCCAAAAGTTGTTCTTGTAACCCTGCATATATTTATTTTTTTTTTAAAAAAGGAGAAAAAAATGACAAAAAAAAAGTCTTCTAATATTTCTATATCCTACCTGTATTTATCTAATGACTAGATGGTAGAGTTGTAGAAATGTCAGCTTCCACAAAATATAAAATACTATCAAAATAACGGTCAACGTTTGTGTAATACATGTTTTTGTAACCAATAGATTGGACACGCTCGAATTGTATTTGCATTAAATCATGGTTAATCAAAAGAGACGGACGGAGGGACAGACAAACACTGTAACTTAGAATTAGATACAATAAGTACATAAAAGGGGAGAGAAACAATATGGTGGAGTTCAGGTATGTACAACCAGAACAGTGAACAGTATATTAGTTAGTAGTATACTGTACATATAAGTAGGAAGTGCAATGTTAGAAGTGTTAGTAGCTTAATTGGTAATCATTGCTTTTGAGGTGTGACAGTCTCAATTATTATTGTTATCATATTCCATTATGATAAAGACAATATTCCACTATTATAGTATGCTATTATTATCATTATTTTGTGCATGTGTATGTGCATACCCACACACACACACGCACATATACAGAGACTGAGAGAAAAGCATTAACAGGTTGTAGTTTCCTTGGGAATCAAACCCAAGCACCCAAGACTACCTACAGATAACCAGACCCTGAAAGTGGCAGCAATGTAGTTTATACAATTTAGGATCATAATCCACATACACAGCAAAAAATATATAAGCGACTACTTATTTTCTCAAATATATTTTGGATTTGGTTTATGAAAGTATGTAAAAAAATCCTTCATGTACATAAAATGTTACTGAATCAATTCATCTTCGTTTTACAACACTATATTTAATATTGTATAAGGTCTAGATAAACCACACTGTCTGCTTTATGATGGTGGTAACATTTAGGAGATATTACTTTTGGACACTGCAGAATACTGTTTGATCACCAAAACCTTAGTGCCCTCTATCTTTCTGCTGCATTCATTCATTGCCTGGACCTCCGTCTGAACGAACACACCTGGAGTTCCTGTTACCGTTCACTGTTTGCACATTTTAACGCCGTGAGTAAATCAACAGACATTGCCAATAAACCAACACTGGGCTCATTTGCTCCGTGAACGCAGCAGCGAAAACCGTTAGCGTGTACAACGTATCATGTTTATGACAGCATCACTGAGGCTTTATGATGTCGAGAGTGGAAGTGAAGAGAGCAGAGGGGAAGGGAGGAGGAGGAGGACGTTTGCCTCTCCGTGTCTCTGTTTATTAACCAGGAATAACTGATATGCATTTTCAAGACGTCTCTCCTCCCAGGATAACACATTCATGAAGGAGATGCTCAGCTCATTTCATGGTAGAGGCGAATAGATGGCTGTTCTGTCTTCTTACTAACAGATCGGCCTTTGTTAAACAAGGCACAAACCCAATTACAAAGTGCTACACGCTGACAGTTTATTAACATCATCTCAGGGAGAGAGAGAGAGAGACAAAGAGAGGCAGGCAGGGGGTCAGCAAGGTAGCAGCCATGACAGCAGCGTGGGCGTGCTCTGCTCCTCCCCCTGGACACCTGTCGATGGAAAATATTTTGTTTGATCACAATACTGTGCTTCACCTTTCACAGACAAGACAGGGAATGGGTTATTTGACTTTGTAAATACATTTATTGCTCTAACAACGTGAGGTAAAACACACCTGGTGGGTCACCATATCTCGCCTTGCACGAAGCTCAGAAAGGCTAATGGAGTAATATTTCTGTGGCATGTCGGATCCCAGCCTGTGATCACTTCATTAAACTGGTGTTGATAAATGCAACAAAGCAGCCAGCGGCTTGAGCAGGCACGTCAGATGCATCTTAATCGGCGGTGAGCGGTAGAAGGAAGGTGGGACGGGTGTAATCACTCATTCACTTCCTCTCTGCTCCACTGTCACCCTCTCAGGTGACAAGCTCATTCGTGACCAAGCAGAACTGCCGCTCGGGGAAGAAAAAGCGCAGCTGACTCTGACACCGCTGCTGTTTGAAATGTCAACAATCAGTGTTTTTTGGGAATTCAAATTAGCCCAGCTGCCTACTGGGGTGAAAAATACACTCTTGGTTGTATTTTAAATAACAGTTAAAATAAATATATTGAGGCAGCTTACTTTGCCTGGTGCCAGTGGTGGCACCACGCTTCGTTAACCAGTGGGGGCACCACTGGTTAACGAATCAGACTTGGGTCTGCAAGGCTTCAGGTTCGAAACCACCAGCTGTCAGGTTGCCAATGAGGTGCTCTGAGGATAGCATCGTCCCGACCCACATAACTTCTTGTGGGCTCATCACCCACAGGAAGTACACAATATGGATGCAATGTAAATTGGGTGGCGCTAGCTGCCCCTGCGACCCGGCAACAGACAAGCAGAAGAAGATGAATGAATGAGATACGATATTTGAGGCAGCTTACTTTGCTTGGTGGTAGTGGTGGACTAGCGGATAAAAACCCAACTTGGGTCTGGATGGTTCCAGGATCAAGTTCACCAGCTGCCAGGTTACCACCGAGATCCACTTAGCAAGATCAACTTCCCTACACAATGCTTGCCGGGTGCTCAAAGCTGCCTATTCTTTGGATGTTTATCCAAAGCGACTTACGGAAAGTGATTAACATTTTCCAGTCACATTCTGTTGTGTGCAGTGACAAGCGTCACAATGATGAAGAGTGTGCTTTCTTTACTGGCCTGCCTGCGGTCCAAATCAGAACTCATAATGAAAAAAGAAGTCGCCAATCAAATAAGATAATACCTTTACCATATTACTTGGTGTCTAATGTTCCCAATAGTGGATTCTAAATCATAATTGATTCATATTGAGAGACACCTCAGACCTTTTGAATGGACATCCAGGTCTTGGCTGAACTCTTCCTCAGTCCTGACCCTGTCTGCCACACTGGCTGTTTCTTCATCTGTTCACAGTCGCAGCCAAAGCAGACAGTGATGGATGAACAGTGAACACACTGAGGCTAAGACCGGCATTGAACTGCATAAGCTGGTTAAACTTTGACCGCTGCCAAGTCTGCAGATTTCTGATAGACATGTCCTCTGGTGCAAGTGTCAGTGCAAAAGGTAAAAAAAAAGAGAATAAAATTCTATTTCAATGGTCCCACATTTAGCTCCAAACCTTAAGGAGGAATTATTGGCAGTTAGCCATCAACATGTACAGCAGGAGTCGACAGCTTCGGCGTGAACATCAAATGTGACAAGATACACCCTTAAACAAAGTCAATCATCTCTGCCCCCCCAGGTTTCACCAGTCAAAATGACTGACATAATTTAAGTTTAACAACAGTTTTGTTTGAATTCCCTTTCTGGTTCACAGGACATTTCAAAAGACTTTTACAGTGACAGCTCTGTGCCGTGAACACATCTGAGACAGTGAAGCTCACTTTTATTAACAACAAAGACAGTCGATAAAACCACAAGGAAAAGAAAATCTAATATTAACCACTGAAAAGCATAGTTTTGGTTTGAGGGACAACTGTACATACTGTTTATATCTATAATTTGTACCGAGCAGGGAACAATTCTAGGAGGAATCATATTCTTGAAAAAAATAAGGCATATTAACATGTAAGAAACTGTTTTTCAATTAAATATCCTTTGGTTTTTACTGCCCCAACTGGTCATCGTCTGGCACTGCAGTAAAAATGAGCGAT
>JAFBJS010057755.1:0-23909 GCA_016785265.1 Paraplagusia blochii
GGAAGAGCAGTTACAGGGCATTATCAGCCAATCAGAGCACTGCGAGCAGGAGCTGTCCTATCACTGCAGGAAGTCCCGCCTCCTCAACTCACCAGGTGAGATCCAAGGTGTGGGAAGAGGGAAAATCTCTAAAGTAAAATATTTTTGTATATATACAAAAATATAATTTAAAATATAAAATATAATTATAATTTTATATATATATATATATATATATTGTCAATGACATTTTAAATATTTTATATTATATTTATATATTTTTTTTTTTTTATTTGCGCTTATTTTCAAGGAGAAAAATCCAGATCACTTCCACTTTAAATGAGTGGTAATTGTGCTCATATTTTATACTGTAAATGTCAAGAGCGCCATCTGGCATTGTTTATGTTTTTGTACTTGTATTTTTAATTACTTTCTGCAGACGTTATCATCAGTGTTATATCCAGCCTCTGAATTGCAACCATACTTATAGGCGCCTCTAGTGGCAGCATGTGTGACTTGCAAATGCTCATAATATCTTGTTTCATAATGAAGTGGTTTAATTCTGGGTTAAAGTCCCAAACGGGGACCGTTATCCCTTACAGCGCCACCTGTGGCAGCCTGTTGGTTACACAGACTCTGACACTGTAAAGACTCAGTTGAGGGAGAAATAACAAAGATACATGTTATTTATTATAAATAGTAGTTTGGTAAAAAAGAGAGGTAGGTATTTTTGTTACCGTATTTTCACGAGTATAAGGCGCACATAAAAGTCTTCGATTTTCTTCAAAATGTGTGGCGCGCCACAGGCGGATGTAGTAGAGACACCATGAGAACGTTAAAGGGTTAAGTTTGGGCGTGGATTGTATATGAAACCCACGCCCTGTGATCAGGTGCGCCTTATGTTTGTGTTAAATATACTAATATACTAATATAATATTTGTGAAAATACGGTAATTTGTTGGTCAACCATTAACTTCATAAGGTAAGAAAAAGAATGAAGGTCAGGGCCTGACTCCGTCTGTCTTTTCCACAGCTTTAACCACATCAGCAGACAGGTAGCTCCATCCATTCCATTCTCTATTACTTCCTTCCTTCCTCTCCTGTATCCTGTTCCTTCTTTAGGAAATTGGAAAGTTTAGTTTGAAAGTTCACAGAGGGCAGTCACCCTCCACCTCTGTGTGTGCCCACAGAACCCACTTATCAGGATACTTGTAAGTGAGAGAAGTCTTGAAAGAGTAGCTGCTATTATCTGTCCAATTTCAGTGATAAGACGAGGCAGCTCGGCCCAGGGAACTCACTAAAGGCCACCGACAGGACAGCAATGGCCTGGGCTGGAATCTAATGGGTGATTTTCAGGTTTGGACGTAGGAACCTGTGCCGAGGGATGTATTTAATATTACATAGCATTTGGTTCGACCAATCCCTGACAGAAGTCAGCATGAAGAGCACAGACTGGAGGAGACTTGTCCATTTTCTGTTGCCGTGTCATGAAATAGTCATCCTGTTTTCATCACATCTGTGAAACCACTTTATAGATGTTCTCCACACCTGGACGTTCAGCTAATAAACCAGGAGCCTCATCCACAAACCTTGCTGTGTTTCAGAAGGAGCTCCCTTCACCTGGTGGGTGGGCGGTCCACAGCCAGGACAGGTCCAGACGTACTGGGCTGGAGCCCAGCCGGGCAGTCGTCAGTGTGCCTGTGGTCTGCTCAACAGCTGCCTGGACTCACTTCACTACTGCAACTGTGATGCCGACCGTGACCAGTGGTACGGTACAGTAATGTATAGGGCTGGGTTAAAAAAATCTATTTTTTTGTTAAAAGGACAATATCGATTCATAAATCCAAAAATCAATCTTTTTTTTCCTTCTTTTCCCAACAACTTTACGTGAGCTCATGCCCCACAGGTGATTACGTATTTATGTGGTTACGTGCGAGTTAACACACTCGCACGTAAAACAAATGTAAAAACAACATGGCACTAAAATCTAAAACTAGAGTCTGCCTTGTAATTTTGGGTCAAGTCATCTTAAATAAAAAATGCATGATGGATTAATATGACTGCCTTTAGTAAATTTGTGATGGAAATAAATATAAAAAAATACATTTTTTATTAGCAAATGGATTAAGTTTCAATTTTAGATTTGATTCTTCTGAGAATAACGTTGGTACCGAACTATAATTGATATGACAAAAACCGAATCAAAAACCGAAGCGAATCGTGAATTGAATCCAATTGAACCCTTGTGAATCGAATCGAATCGATTTAGAAAATTTGAATCAATACCCAGCCCTGGTAATGTATGTACTTTACATCCTTGGATTGATTTGTTCATACAATATCAGGAACGTTTTGCTATTCATACAAAGACTGCTCTTGAAATTACTGTGAAATTGAGGTAAACATATTTACACTCAGCCTCAGTTAGCTTTGTTTACTAAGACAAGATTGTACACAGCATTGTATTGGCCAGTACAATTCATATTCTTGAACATGCCCTTCTGTTCTTTTCTCTGATTGGCTCAGTCTGTGTGTCATCATATCATATCTCCTCTTGTTCTTCCCTTCTTTTTTCATTGTGGCCTGATATTTCTGTCATCACTCTGTTTTCTATATCCATTCTTCAACTCTACTCTCATATAATTGTGAGGAAATGGCTAATACAGTCTGGGGAAGGATGATAACAGTGTGAGGAGGTTTGTAAATGGTGACAATTAGAAATTTTCTTTTCTGAAACTTCACGATTCTATTCAATATTAAAATTTTGGCCAAGCTCTTTCCTAGCTCCGAAATTCCTCAAAAAAATGTATTTTCTGTATAAAAAAATGATTTTATGAAAAATTTTCTGTCTAAATTACTCTCAAACTGCTCACAACACTGCTCCATATCCACCTGCAATTATTCCAGGAAACTGGTAACATTTCAAAATCAAAATAGAAAATTACATTTCTATTTTACATTTCACTCTAAATGGTAGGACTGAGGTTATTTACACAATAAACTGCAAAGTAAATTATTCAGGTAAAATAAGGACGTAGATTTTTGGAAAAATCGTTCCTAATTAAAGTGCTGTCCTCACACAGCCACACTGCCTACGTGCGTGACAACACGATGCGTTCACGGGTGTTGGAAAAAGTCAGACATTACATGTTATATGCCCCATCACAATATGACTCGATTTTTTGTTATTTAAAGCTTGAATCTAGGTTTCTAAATTGATATATCCAGGAATAATACGTATTATTACTGCCTCAACTTGTATCTATCTTGCGCTACTGCAACTGTTGCGATAGGAGACAGACCACTGTTTTTATAGTTGTAGAAAAGAGAATTAACTTTAGGGGAAAAGAATCATATGGAGCCAAAATAGTCTCAAAAAAGAACACACGCGTTAGCATGAATCTCGTTACGTATTCTGAGAGGAACACAAGCGGAAGCGGCAATGGCGAGCGTTCGAGTGGAAGTATCATGTTATAACATGTTTACATACTTACACTCGAACGCTCACCAGACGCCATTTTTGTAGGACGTCAACACGGTTCTTGGACCCAGTTAAGTGACGCAACACACGGACCCTCGTGGGGTCACTGCCGTGTGATTGGCTGAAAACGAGTGAGACTTCTGATTGGCTGGTGACGGAATGACGTAGAAAAATTACCCAGGCAAGTCTGGTCCGCTGAAGACGAGCCTCAAAAGTACAAATTCGTGTGCGCGTAGTTTCTATTTTCACAAATTAAAAGCACGATGGAGCCAGAGAAGTCTTAAATAGAGAGACTATTCCGGCTGCATAGAATCAAGAAAAGATAAAAAAAAGGGGACATGGAGCTGAAAACGTTCTCCAAAATGGAATAAAAGGTAAAATTCCCTTTTGTGTATACTTGTATTCACCAGCAATATAATTTGGAAGTGTAGCTAAAAGCTATTTCTGGTATGTTAAAAAGGGAAATTTTTTTTCACAAATATTATTCTCAATACACTCCTCTTGATTATATAATTATTAAAACCGGGATTACAGCTCCAGCCGTGAGAGATTAATCACTTCATGGCTTTTCTGTGCTGAAGTAACAACCACATCCAAAAAACCCCTTTAGATATTTATACTTTCCTCTTCATGTTTTATCTCCCCCTGTATTCAAATCCTTTCTTTATGCCTTTAGCGGTTCTGTATTTAGGTCACCTTCACTGGATATGTGGCCAGTTCTGAAGAAGGAACTGATTTTTTTTTTTACTGTCTCATTCTTTATGTTCTAATCTCAGGCCCTGACTCTTGGCTTTTCGGCTCTGAATCCGTTCAGGAATTCTCTCCCGTTGGGTCCACATCAGATTGACTGCTGCCCACGGTCCATTTTTTATTTTTACCCATAATTTGCTCAAACAAATCAACAGGGAGTGGACAGTGTCTGTGGTGGTGAACTGACCAACCACTACAACCCTCCACTGTCTTTCTGAAACGGTTTCTAAGCGTAACATTGAAAGAGACGTCGATGTCAACTCAAACTTTCGTATCTGTTTGGACTCTTTGTAGCTGAACTTTTGCTCTGGGCAGAACTTTTTAGGCGCAGTATTGTTGAAGTCAGTATCCTTTCCTTCACCTTCGCTTCCTTCTCATCTTTTCCAGGGTTTTCTCCATTCTTTTAATCGACTTTCTCTGCCTTCTCTCCATGGCGTGTCTCTTAATCCCCTTCCTCTACTTCTTTCTATTCCCTCCTCCTTCTCTTTTGACATTTTTGTTTCCCTGATCCTATTTCCTCGTCCTGTTCTTTGCCTCCTTTGAGGTTTACCTTTTCACTTCACCTCCTCTCCCCTTTCCATGTCTCTCCTTTATCTATATGTTCTTCTCCACCTTTCACTCTACAACCAATCTTTCTCCCTTCACTTCTTCCAGGACAAATGACTCAGGTCTTCTAACACATAAGGAGACTCTCCCAGTGAGGTCACTGATCCTCGGGGACCTCCACCGGCCGGGGTCTGAGGTGGCCTACAGGGTGGGACCACTGCGCTGTCACGGAGACAGTAAGTTAAGTATTTCATGGTTTTGTTTTATTTTCTCAGCTCCACCTGGGTGAGTTTTTTGTGGTATCTAGATGGATGTTGATGATGTAGAGATGTAGAGTGAAGAAGTCTCCGCTGACACTGACTGAGTTGCAAAAACAGAAGAGTTTATTGCAAAGAACTGACGCATCAAGTCAGGCACCTAGGGTCTGCCTGGAGGAACCCTGGCCGATGTGGATCTCCTCCTGAACTTCCCCAAACCAACTTTCCTTTGTTTATAGTACCAGATCATAACAACTGTTTTCTCAAGGCACTTTAAAAACAAGCATGCATGAAAAACAAGAATAAGAAAGAATATATAGAGATACCCCCTGCCCTTATAGACCCTCACACCGGCACCTGCTTATATTACATTAAATAAACCCTTTCACATAACTTGGTGGAAATCCTTACAAGGACTTTATTAATTTATAGTGCCAAATCATGACAACCGTTATCCCAAGGCACTTTATAGAAAGCATGCATAATATACAAGGAAAATACCCCTCACACCGGCTGAGGAACAACTCAAAAAAAAAACCCAGACAGGAAAAAAAGGAAGAAACCTCAGGGTGATCAACAGTGGAGGAGATCTTCACCCAGGACGGACAGGCAATCCGGCGAGAAGAAAATGAAATTTAATTTATCTACACCAAGGTTCTTTAAAGTCCTTGCAATCAATACAAAAGCAAAGACCAGGGTCGAGAGCATAGACTATAGGGTCCTAGGGGAGTTGGGACATGGTTTGGAGTAGTGCTGGGTTAAAAAAATCGATTAATCGATTATAATCGATTTTTTTGTTAATAGGACGATATTGATTCATAAATCCAAAAAACGATCTTTTTTTACCTTTCTTCCCAACAAATTTACGTGTGCTCATGCACCACAGGCGATTATGTATTTACGTGGTTATGTGCGAATTAACACACTCGCACGTAAATCAAATGTAAAAACAACATGGCACTAAAATCTAAAAGTAGAGTCGTAAAACTAGAGTCTGCCTTGTAATTTTGGGTCAAGTCATGTTAGATAAAAAAATGCATGATGGATTAATATGACTGCCTTGAGTAAATCTGTTATGGAAATAAATGTAAAAAAATACATTTTTTATTAGCAAATGGTTTAAGTTTCAATTTTAGATTTGATTCTTCTGAGAATAACGTTGGTACCGAACTATAATTGATATGACAAAAACAGAATCGAAAACCTAAGCGAACCGTGAATTGAATCGAATCGAACCCTTGTGAATCGAATCGAAACAATTTAGAGAATTTGAATCAATACCCAGCCCTACTATGTACACATGCCCAGGAAACCTTATCAAATGTAAAAACAACATGGCACTAAAATCTAAAACTAGAGTCGTAAAACTAGAGTCTGCCTTGTAATTTTGGGTCAAGTCATGTTAGATAAAAAAATGCATGATGGATTAATATGACTGCCTTGAGTAAATCTGTGATGGAAATAAATGTAAAAAAATACATTTTTTATTAGCAATTGGTTTAAGTTTCAATTTTAGCTTTGATTCTTCTGAGAATAACGTTGGTACCGAACTATAATTGATATGACAAAAACTGAATCAAAAACCAAAGCAAATCGTGAATTGAATCGAATCGAACCCTTGTGAATCGAATCAAATCGATTTAGAAAATTTGAATCAATACCCAGCCCTAGTTTGGAGTCCAGTTTACGGCCATGGGCTTCTGGGGTGGAGAACAGAGAATCGGAGGACCTGAAGTCCCCAGCCGAATGTGTTAGTCCTTAGGAAATAAATTAGGTAATAAGGAATAAAGAAAAGGAAAGAGAGAGAGGACAGGAAGAGATCAGACTTCTGATTTAACAGCTTTGAGTGCAGAAGTCCCGCTGCACGATACAACAGCAAGGCGCCAGCGCAACGAACACCTCAGTATTTATGGGCACTGAACGGTTCAGAGCACCTGTAATGTTATTAACTTACACATGTGGAAAGTCAATTTATTTTCCAGGGTTGGGGGTTCACGTCAAACACGAGCACCTCAGAGTAAACACATAAATAAAGGAGACTGATTGATTCACACCAGGGATGAGCACACGGGCACAGAAACCTTTGTGCTCCAGACGCTACAATCTGTTTCTATTTCAATGCATTGTTGGATTGATTACAAATTATAATAAATGTATTAAATTAATTGTGTCACTGACAACAAACACCACTGTTTCCTCCAAATGGAATCTTGAAAATGATGTAAATGTCTCCTGTTAGATTAAGGACCAGTTCTGTGTCATTTTTATGGGGTTCATCCAAATAAACTTTGTAATTAGAAAAGCAGTTGCTACTGTAGATTATGACTCCCTGTTTGATCTTTAATAAAATGTCTAATGTAACCCCGGGAGCTAATTGTCTCTAATCCCAGTCTTAAGTTTAATAAGTGCTATAAAAATAAATGCCTTGCATAATAAATCAGTATAAATGAGACGGTTCAACGGGAGTTATGTCTTTGTCCCTATCTAATTAGCTGAACCGTTGCTTCATTTGTTTTCGGCATGATTTTCATTACACAGCTGTCATAATACACAGTTTTAATTAGGTTATTTCCCCAGTAACAAACCTCTGTCTTCAACAAGGAAAAATTTTCACCAAGGGATGATAAGTAAAGGATGATCTTTTTTTTCTTCATTTCTTTGTCTCACAGCGAACTTCTGGAATGCAGCATTTTTCGATAAAGAGACTTCCTACCTCCACTTCCCCACCTTCCATGGTGAGCTGAACGCAGACATCTCTTTCCTCTTCAAAACCACCTCCTCCTCCGGGGTATTTCTGGAAAATTTGGGCATCAAAGACTTCATCCGCATTGAGCTCAGATGTAAGTGAAACTGTATTAAAAAAAAAAAACCTTGTGTGTTCAATGAAAAGTTGCGTTAAAACACCCTTCTGTGATGAATCCAACAGTGTGTGGTTAAGATGAAACTAACATTTAAGTGACTCACTTTAAACCACTGGGATTCTGATTCCTCAGGGTACCACAAGGGGAAGCTTTAGTACCACTAGTGGAATGTGCACCACCGTTTGAGACAGTGCATTGTTAGCCAGATTTAAAATGTGGTCCCAGTTACACCAGTTTGCCTCTGAACAGATGAGTAGATGAAGATAGTTGGAGTCTGATGTTGCCTAAAAGTATTGTACTGAGCTAATCAATACCAAAACTGACCTTCTCTACTATACTAACATACACAGGGGACAATAATTCACCTGTGAGACCTCAGCCCTTCTCTGACATGTCCAAGTTGGACCTAGATCTATTATCGGCTTTCCTAGCTTGGGGCACTGGTGGCCTAGTGGTTAAGGAACCAGACTGGGGTCATTAACCACATGAGGGTTCCAGGTTTGAATCCACCACCTGCCAAGTTCACACTGAGGTCCACTGAGCATGGCAACGTCCCCACTCACTGCTGCCCAGGCGCTCACTGCTGCCCACTGTTCACTTTGTCGATAGGTTAAATGCGTAGGTCATATTGTGTTGTGTGCAGGGGTGTGGATCACAATTAGGGCTTTTTTCCCCTTAATTCTCAGGTGTATTAGCCTTTTACCCAAGTTTACAATATACTTCAAATTGTAACTAAATACATAGAATATGAGCTGTATGAGGCCGTATTAGATTCACAAAAAGACTTTACAAAAGTGGATTTGTCTGTTTCACAAAAGCCGTCTTTCCAATTACAGTCAAGAATGCATTAAATATTTGTACGCTGAATAACCTGATTTAATTTTTTTTTATCTTCTCCGATCAACTAGGAAACTACACCGCTTAGTGTTTGGATCATTTGATTCATTTTATTTTACAGTTTCTCTAGTGTGGTGTGATGGTCACACTATTTTGTTCCAGCTGAAACACAGTTGGTGGAGTCAGTTATTCCACCTCATTCCAACATCTTACTGCTGTTTAAAACATCCAACATCTAATCTATTTACGAGTCTGAATCTGGCTTCAACTCATTAGGCATGAAAATCAGCTCATTTTTAAACAGTTTAAACCAGTGGTCCCCAACCCCTGGGCCGGGGACTGGTACAGGTTCGTCGATGAATTGGTGCCGGGACAGCCTACAACTGAGAAATCCTTGTTGTGCCCATGCACATTTAATTTGGGTAGGAAGATTTTATAGGTAGGAAAATATTTCAGAACACAGGAAATGTCATTTTATTAAGGGATGTTTATCTGCCACAACTTTATGATCCGCTCCGTGAAAAAGAAGTATCCAATATTTACCTGGTCCATGGCGCAAAAAAGGTTGGGTTAGACTGGTTTAAACAACAGATTAAAGGTTCCTGTTGTCATTAATGTGGACCAGTCTCCAAACAGCGAGAGATGATTGATGTCCTTGTTTCCTCTTTACTTTTCCTCTTTACTTTTTCCACCTTCCACATTCATATTGGTCTGTTGTTTTGTTTACTCGGTTGGTCACAGATTTATCCTGCCTCACAGCAACCCCATCACCGCTGTTTCATATACGACAGCTGCTGCTGCCCCCACGTCTGTGCTCCATTATTTCAGCTGTTAACATGACTGGCGTCTGGCCAGAGAACAGGTTCTGTATCAACTGATGTTTTTATTCCCTCTTTTATTCCTGAAAGAGCTCGTCTGTCTCACCGTGACTCCACTTATCTCTGCTTCCTTGTGTCTGTGTTCTGTGAGGACTCACAAACACAGTCAACTCCAGACATGATGGCAGAGTCATGATTGAAGTGTCACCAAAGCCTATAAACCTGTTTTTTTCTTTCTTTCTTTTTTTTATTATGGGATACATTTTTTTAACCTGAAGTTTCAGTAATCGCAGCTAAGATCTCAGGGAGCACAGTGGAGGTTTATGATGAAAGTGTTTTGGAATGTCTCCAGTCTTATGTCTCTTCTAATCTTTCCTTGTGTCTTGAAAAAGAATCTGCGAAAAAAAAACAAAAGAAAACTAAACTGTCAATGTAGCGGAGGACGTCCATAAATCCCGCAAAAGGTCTTATCAGGTCTTTGAAGGTGTTCTTGAGGTAATGATTACTGTTATGATAACATCCCTGTGGTAATGATAACATCCATATGCTGGAACCGCAGAATGTCCCATTATACGTCTTCAAACTGTCCGTGTTTACTGAACACTGCTGGCAGTAACCTTCATTAAATCACTTCAGGAGCCGTACACTTGTGGTTTGCCTGGTGATCTGGATCAGCTGTCATAGCAAACGCCCCCATCTGGTCAACCTATCATTGGGAAATTGAACTTGGAACCCTTGTTTTTTCACAGTGGGCTGCAATCCTCCCACTTCACTGTTCTAAAACCCCCACTTTAATATCGCTTGGGCCTGAACCTCAATCGTAGGTCACAGCCGAGGTAGTAGTTTTCTCATTTAGTCGAATTTTTGTCACAACCAAACCTGTGTTTTTAACAATGTTGGGCCGTGTATTTCAACCATAGGTCTTCAGTGATGTCATCACCCTTAATATGGGCACATCAAGCAACACTTAATTACAGGAGCAAAGTGTTGCCGGCGTAGCAACATTTAAAAAACGTCAAACTTTTCGCCTCTAAATCAGCCAAACCATACATTACAGTCAGTTCTGTTTTCAATCTGGAAAAATCAATGAAGACGACGTTGTCAGACTCCCAGGAGAGTTTATCCAATCACGGGACATTTGAGTAAATCACATGACACGCCAGCCAGATGCCACTGACGTCTGTCAGGTTGCAAGCCTCATGCAACCTGACAGCACTAGCTAGCTGACATATGATTGGATAAAAAGTTTTTAATCCAACTTTTTAAATGTAGAAACTCATTTTTTATATTAATAAAAATAACAAAATTTTATTTAAGAAGATTTATGAATAACTGTGTTTTTCTGAGTATGTTTAAGCCAGCAGAGAAGGTTTTGCTGGCCCTCACAGCCCACCACTGTTTTGTGGTTAATCATTTTCCTGTGAAGTTAGATGTTTTTGTACATTTTAACATAAATATTTAATCATGCTAAAGTAGGATCTGATGGCAATAAAAAAATAAATAAATAAAAAACAATAAAACCCTACTATAAAAAATCCAAAGTGCTCAGTGCTGCAGGGAAAGTCAGGACATAATCAAAGTCATCGTGTTTTTATCTTCCCAACTTATGGAGATTTTTTCCAATACTGCCTTTGGCTGGAATATAACTATGAGTTATCTGTATGAGATGAGTTAGCAGCAGACGCAGCTATTTGGTCATGTACTGCTTCTTATTATAGGTCCAGGAAAAGTAAGGTATTAAATGTTGCTGACAGTGCAGAAAAAAAAAAGTTTTACATTATTTTACATTAACGTTGGCTGTGAATGACACTAAAATGACACTTACTCACCATCATGGAGTCTCTGGACAAGGCAGCAGAAATGTGACACACTCTTCCCACTCATGCAGAGAGATCCATGGATCACATTTACCTCAATGTGAAGACAAAAAAAAGTTTTTTGTGTTTTTTTTTAGCTTTAATTGCCTCAGCTGAGGAATCATCAGACTGGAGGAACATTGAAGTCAGTGATGGGGTCCGTTTGCAAGAAAGTTTAATTTAAAATGAGTATTTTTTTATGACGTGATCGCAGATACTTTGAGCAGCAATTTTTAGTTTTGCTTTTAATAAAAATTTATATTTCGAAGCTGTTTTTATATGCCAGTTGCAGTTTTAAGTTATTGTCCTGAATTTCAGTTTTCTTTCCTCTTCTTCAGCCTCCTCGGAGATCGTTTTCTCTTTTGATGTGGGCAACGGACCACTGGAGGTGGTGGTGGAGACCAGCGAGCCCCTGAATGACGACCGGTGGCACAGCGTGCGGGTGGAGAGAAATGTCAAAGAGGCGTCACTCAGTGTCGATGAGTTTCCCACCAGGACGCAGGAAGCTCCCACTGACGGACACATTCATCTCCAGCTCAACAGCCAATTATTCATAGGTGAGAATCAACAAGGGAAGAGGTAGAAGGGAGTGGAGGGTGAAGTGTCAGTCACGCTTTGGTGTAGTTCAAGATGAGGACAACGTGGTTGGAGCCAAAATGCAGCAACTGGGAGGCTCGCTCTCTCAGTGTCGCAGGTTTACTCTAGGGTGGAACAAGGACAAACGAAAGGGAGCGAAACAAACTTCAAAACCTGGTCATCTGCGTTGGCATGTTCTCTCTGAAATGTAGTTTTCTTGAATATGTCAATGTCTCCGTAATATAGATTTAGAAGGATGTCATCAGCATAACACACAGAACATGATACTAATCTTCCAAAATACACATCTGTGCAACTGAAGACACATCAGCAGTGTGGACACCTGGGTTCATCGGGTGTTTTGGGTCTCACCTAGAGGACCCAGCCGGGACGATCTAGTCCCGGCTTGTGTCTTAAAACCATGTGTCCAAGGATCCTGCTGGGAGCACTGTGCACAGATCTCTTAAAAAAGTAACATTACGTTACTAGTTGCTGCTCTGAAAAGTAACTAGTTACGTTACTACTTACAATCATAAAAGTAACTAATAACTAGTTACTTTACTACACATTAAAAAGTTTAGTGTTGTGTTCTGTATCAACTATCATAATGAAATGTAGTGGAACAATAAAAACAAAATAGATGTTTAGACATTTTGACAGACATATTTATCGTAACCTCAACTTGCCATTTGCCGTCGTTTTGCTTGTGGGTGTGTGCCGCTGTACCATGTCAATGGACCATGACTGCAATGTTTTCCAGGAACTTGCGCTGTCTCAACAATACAATAATCCAACACAGACTGTGTGAGGGAGAGGGCTATCTATAGTCAGGGCACCAGGTGACACAAGTGAGACCAGTAACAAAGACACAGGTGGCTGTGATCACATTGAAGACCCATTAGCCCACAGACAGCAGACAACAGGACCAGGGTTAGACAAACCTCATCACACTATATACAGTATATATCTATAGATAGATAGATGGATGGATATTTCAGGCAGTTGGATTATATTTGATTTCTTTGACAGAAACATTGATCATTGATCTTAAGGAACTGTCCTTAAAATGTCCTCTGTCTGTTTCTGTTCACATCTTCTGATTCACGGTTTCTATGTATTTACATCCGATGTGAGTCTCACTGTGTTTCTGTCAGTTCATCTGCCAAGTGTGTGTTGAGGAGATGATGCAAAAAGATGTTAAAACTGAGACCAGAGTGACACTTCAATTTAAAAGAATATTTACATGCAGTTTTCACATGAAGTTTTTATGCATCTTGTTTTATGAGCTAGTTCTTCATAACTGGAATAGAACTTCCACTTATTCATCCCAAGCAGCAACTGAGAAATGGCAGTGAACACAAATCATA
Source organism: Paraplagusia blochii (assembly GCA_016785265.1). Lineage (NCBI taxonomy): Eukaryota > Metazoa > Chordata > Actinopteri > Pleuronectiformes > Cynoglossidae > Paraplagusia > Paraplagusia blochii. Next base: position 13,329 of record JAFBJS010057755.1, read on the forward strand.
AAGTTTGCAGCCAAAACCTTAAACCTAAGAGAAAATTCGGAGGATTTTCTCACATCCACTTGGTGTTTTATAGTAGTGTCTGTGGTTCTGGAATAAATAATTTACTTGAAGAAGAAAAAGTCATGATGCCAGGGCCCAGGATTTAGTTAAACTGGTCTCAAACTGGTCTCAAACTGGTCTCACAGTACTACGGTGCGGTACAGTACTAGAACAATAAGTGCTGATTTGTCCTTGTAAAAACTGAGAGTAATGTAGCTTAGAGAGTAGATCACACTGTGTGGGATAGAGTTTCAAGTCTATAATGATGAGTTGACTGTAGTTCACAAACCTTCCAACTCCATTACAGTCACACGGAACAGAATCGTCAGATACTTTTGATTCACCTAATGAAACTAATTCAAGAATAATGAACCGTTCTTTCCCACACCTGTTTTTTTTTTTTTTCCTTTCAAAGAGCTTGATTCACTGTAGCCCTGCTTCTATTATTGAGTCCATAGTAAAGCTTTCTTGGTTGGAAAGTTGCAGTGCAGACAAAGGGCAGGTTTATCTGAAAGTCAATGAAAACATTGAGTTTGACTGCGTTTTTTTTTCTGTTGGATTATTTCACAAGTGAAGAAACTCACTGGTTCCCCCTGTAGGATTGATTCCTCGTGTGTTATCTAATGCATTTTATATGTGAGTCAGTCAATACTTCCCAAATGTCAATACAATAACCTCCGCTGCTCCATTTGTCTCCAGGTCCCGTCTTAAACGACAGGTGCTTTTGTGATGATTGAATTTCCTGCAGTTATAAAAAAAAAAGTAACATGATTTTCTCCCTGGACTTTGGTGAACCTGAAATAACATTTGAACTTTCCTTCATCCTATCTGCTCCTCACCTTTGGCCCTCCTGTTGTATTTTTGATAACTCCGAAGCTCCTGCAGGTGGAGGATGAAATTTTTTAAACTCAAGCCTGTCAGTTCTGATTTTGTGCTAAAAACTGTGTGGCCATGGACGGTTATTTTTATATATATATATATATATACATATATCTGTCTTTATTCTTTTTTTAAACTTTGTAGTTTTGCTGCAGTTGCTCCTCTATGTGTTCAGAGTTCAGATGGGTTCGTTCAGATTGTTTCTTTTTCTCCTCTTCTTTCCACGGTGTCTCTTACAGTAGAGTCGAGGCCACAGCAGCCGATCTTCTTCATCTCACTCTGTTTTACCGTAATTAATTATTTCTCTGAATACTCACTTAACAAATTAGACGTGTATGACTTTTACCGATAGATAAAAGTAATAAGATTTTCAAATAAGATCATAAATACTTTATACTTGCTTTGGGATTTTATTCTGCCCTCCCTGACTGTAGGTTTAACAAAATGCAAACACCAGGTACATGATATAAACTGGATGGAATCCAACAACACATGGGAATTTTTTTTCTCCAAAAGATTTCCCAATTATCAGGCTGTGCAAGGACAACGTCCTGTCTGAGCTCCCAGCTGAACTGACACGACCTTGTCCTGCTGCAGTGGCAGCCTTCGATGGTCAAGCCATTGTTTACTGCACACAAAAAGTGTGTAAATCATCCAGAGTTGGAAACAAAATCCCGTGACAGTTTAAGGTAATTTTTAACTTGCAGTTTCACTTTTGCTGTTTGCTGTTTTACCGTCTGAGAACTTTCATTTTGTTTCCAACGATGGCTTCTAGTTTTATCAGCTCTTTAAGATAAATCTGTCAAAAACTCCACTGTAATATATTCAAAAACCTTTTTTTCTGACTGCTTTCTTCTGAGTTTGCACCAGTGGATCACCTGACCAAGTCTAGCTGAATTCCTCGTATCTCAATCTTCAATATCTACTTTTATTCCTCTCCTTAGTTACAGTGACCGGTCTCAGCGTCTTGACGTTTCCTCCCAACAGGCTGCTTCACCTGGACAGATCCATGTCCACCATATTTATGAACTTAGACAAATAAAGTCTTCTATCCTCAGACAATCTTTCTGTGCCAGTGTCTCTAAAAGAAAAGCATCATGGCAGACGTCTTCTCTGTCATCCAGGAAAATATTTAGTTCTCTGGTTGGATTCTGCTGAACCTTCTCTGACCAGACAGATCTCACTGCCATCTGGTTTAATACCTCGCAGAGAAAAGTTACAGTGTTAATGCCTTTCCTGCAGTTAGGAAGTAAGTAAGGATATGAGCAGATGGTTGATTGCAACGATTTTACATCAGGGGCCTCAAACTTGCCGCTCGTGGAATGTTACGTTGTGGCCCCCACCTTGATATGAAAGTTTAATGTTAGTGCGGCCCATTGGATGCACTCAGTGGTAAAGCGGACTCTCCTTTTGCTGCACTATTCATTTTCTGCAATGATCTTGTCTTCAGACCATCTCAGTAAGTGTCTTTTCATCACCAGAAATATATGGTATTTCTGCTGATTTGTCTTGCCCTGATTTTTCTACTCATCTGCAGTGTTGTTTTAAACAGAATGTATGGGAAACTTTATAAAGCACTTTTTTTTTCACAATGCTGTCCTTTTGTGAAATGACAGTGGGGGCAGTGGCCCTCAACTTATTTGAGTTTGAGACCCCATGGTGTAGATGTCAGGACCAAATTTGTATGATGTTTTTGCATATTTCCAAGGCATAAAATTGTAGCCAACATGACCTTTGTCGTTCACAGGAGGAACTGCATCGAGGCAGAAGGGCTTCCTGGGCTGCATCCGTGCTCTGCAGCTGAACGGTGTCACTCTGGACCTGGAGGAGAGGGCGAAGATCACCCCAGGGGTCCGACCCGGCTGCCCGGGCCACTGCAGCAGCTACGGCGCCCTCTGTCAGAATCAGGGTCTGTGTGTTGAGAAGGACAAAGGTTTCTCCTGTGACTGTGGTCAGTCGGCCTACACTGGAGCCTTCTGTCATCAAGGTATGATGATTCTTTTATCTCTTGTTGTACAGAACATGGAGATGCCTCTGTTTGTCTGTGCTTCAATAACTAGAACTAAGAAGATCCTGAATGATTTGTCACTAGTAACTTTTTTTAATTAAGAGTTAAAGAAGCTGAGATTCTCTTTAGGAGAGACAAGGATGGACAGGATCAGGAATGAGGTGATTAGAGAGACGACAGATTGAGATGGTTTGGACATGTTCAGAGGAGGGACAGTGGAGACATTGGTAGAAGAATGATCCGAGAGATGGAGCTACCAGGTGGGAGACAAAGAGGAGATTGATGGATGCAGTGAGGGAGGACATGGAGGTAGTTGGAGTTAGAGTAGAAGATACAGAAGACAGGGGGAGATGGAAAATGTTGACTGGCTGTGGCAATCCCTGAAAAAAATGGACAAGCTGAAAGGAAAAAATAAATTAAATCTACAGCTGTTTCTGCTCAAACTTCCACACATTAAAGGATAAAATCATCTAACACCAACATTCTAGATGTGTATAAGAGACAGCAACAGGCTGCTTCACCTGGACAGATCCATGTCCACCATATTTATGAACTTAGACAAATAAAGTCTTCTACCAGGTAGGAGACAAAGAGGAGATTGATGGATGCAGTGAGGGAGGACATGGAGGTAGTTGGACTCAGAGTAGAAGATACAGAGGACAGGGGAAGATGGAAAAGGTTGACTGGCTGTGGCAACCCCTGAAAAAAATGGACAAGGAAAAAAATGTATTATATCTACAGCTGTTTCTGCTCAAACTTCCACACATTAAAGGATAAAATCATCTAACACCAACATTCTTGTCTGCGGTTTAAGTTTGATTTTTATACTTTAATTCCATTTTTGCAGATTTGTGTTTCATTAGTAGGCGTGACTCAAACAACCAAACGAGCTGAGAAGTAGATAAGAACATAACAGATGGTTAACTCTGATGAGTAAAATCTATTTTATTTTTATACATTATATTACATGAAATTGAGATTTGAATGAATCACAGAGACCAAAGTCAACAGTTAAAAACAATGGCTTTGAAGCTCTGTAACAATTGGAAGAAGACTTTTGGATGAGAAGTGAAACATCTTCAAATAAACATGTTACTGACTCAACTGGTTTCACCATTTGTCTCACACAGTAAGTGTCATTTGTTGGCGAGAATACACAACACTCAAAGGTTACAGGTGAAAACAAACAGAAAAGCTAATGAGCCTCGTGTCTTCACATTTGTTTCTATGTTTTTTCCTCTGTTTTCTTGTTTGTTTGTTTTTTCTGGTCTTGTCAAGTTAAATGAAATTTTCTGAAATATTTTATTTTTATTTATCAGTCCCCGGCCCAGTGGTTGGGGATCACCGGTCTAGTCTTTAACAGTTTATATCACTTCTTCAATGTTTTTCCTGCAGTTGCAGACATACTTTTAGCACTTTAATGTAGCGGTTGACTGCTGATGATCACTGACCTTGTCAGAACCAAAATAAATTAATTTTTATATGTTATGTTCTTTAGAAAGGTCTCATATTCATTTTTCTTCCTCCTCATTTTTTCACTTGACACAGAAATGACCCAAGGTTGAGCTCGGAGAGCTCTTGTCAACCATTATTTTCCTCAGCAGTGCCGTTAAATATCAGCATTAAAATAAGTAATCTCTTCTCTGAGGAATCAAAAAAATCTTGTAATTAAATGAAATTATTCTGATTTAAGACAATGCACATATGCTCCAGCTGTTTTTTTCTGGATGATAAATTGGAGTTTCATCTTGTAGTGAGATCATCTCTCCTGCCTTCCTAAAATCCTGATTTAATATTGACCTTTCAACGTTCCAGCCCAAAGGGAAGGGTAAATTTCCCAGACGTTCGTACAGAACATTTATCCCCCCCGAGATGGTTCCGGCGTAGATCACTGGTGCAACATATGGTTGGTGTACAGCAGCAACTGAACATTTTCTTTAAATGCTGTAATTGTCGCCTGCTGTGATTTCTAACGAGTTCCCAGTGAGTTCAGACAAACTCCTCCAGGCGTCAGATGAGAAGTTTCAATAGCAGAGGAGGGAACAGAAAGTAAATGAGCCTCTTTGTTTGTGGCATTTAAGGTGGGAATTATTGCTGCACCAAAAGACACAATCAACGCAAACCGGTGAAAGCAATGACGTGGTGACAGATTTGTACAACAGCCAGAATGTGCTGATGTACAACAAACTGCTCGACTACACCCGCAGGATGTGACTATTCCGCGGAGACAAGTTTACATCTGTTCCTGACAAACTCTCAGGCGCTTTCTTCATGTAAAGAATATTGGTGCCTGTCTTCTATCAGTGTCGTGAATATATTTTGCCCATGCGTGGAGTGCACATTGCTGACTTTTCCACTACTCTTCTTACAGAGGTCTCTGCCTCCTTCACATCCTCGGTGTCGGTGGTTTACATCCTGAAGGAGCCGTACGAACTGAGCAGCAACAGCAGCGTGCTGCCATCGTCCATCTACTCGGAAATTTCTCTGAGAGGAGAAAACATCTCCCTGAGCTTCAGGACTTCACAGAGCCCCGCCCTCCTGCTCTACGTTAACTCCTTCTTCAAGGAGTACCTGGCGCTGCTCATCAACAAACATGGTGAGATCACACAGACGTCACTTTCTTCATCTACCAGGATCCATTTATTTTAGAGATTCCAGAAGGACAATCAGGAAATATTCATTGGCAAATCAGGACATTTCTCATCACTTTCTCCCATTGCAAAAATGTACATGACACCAGGTTCTTATTCCATTTTTTTGTGTGCAGCAGTGAGCAACACAAAATAATCTGAGAAGTAATATAAAATAAAAAATACTAAACAATAACAATAAATCAACTTTTCAGTTCAGTTCCCTTCCATAAATCCATCAAATTCTTTAGTTCATTTTTTCTTTATTTTCAGTGTCTGAGTTTAACAGTAACGCGTTTGGGCTCCAACTATTCTCAGTTCCATCACTTCATTATCTGAGCTGGTTTAGTTGCTGTTACTGTGCTGTTTAGTGATGATTCCAGCCTAGAGTTTTAAAATCCACTTCCTCAGCTCTTAACTCAATCTGTAGCATTGGTTGGAGTCTTTAAACACACACCACAACATTAGGTTGAATTTTTCCCCATGCCGAAATTGGCAAACCGGGGCGGTGGTCACGGCCTAGTGGTTAGGGAAGCTGATTTGGATCCTGAGGGTTTCAGGTTCGAGTCCACTGAGGTGCAAAGAATCTAATCAAATTCCCCATGCGCTCAGTGCTGCCCACTGTTGACTTGGGGCTGAGTTAAATGCAAAGGTCTAATTTTCCACAAAAGAAATCAAACTCCTTGTCATTATGATCCACACAACGAAATGTCACCTCTGCATTTAACCCATCACCAAAGTGAGCAGTTGCCTTGAGCGCCCGGGGAGCGATGAGTGGTGACGGTGCCATGCTCAGTGGACCTCTGTGGATTCGAACTTGGAACCGTACGGACTCAAATCCGGTGCCTTAACCACTAGGCCACCACTGGCGGTGTTTTTGGTCTGTATCACATTTTCACATTGACAAGGAATTTTCTTTCTTTTCCTTTAGTGAATCGCACCCAGAATCAATACATAATTTATGAGAAAACTTTAGGTTCTTAAGTGTACCTTACGGTCTGAAAAAATATGGTACCATATTTTCATATTGTTATATTTGGTACATACATTGCATCTTGTACCATAAAAATGTTACTGGCTCCGTTCCAATATTTATAGACCAGGTTTCATTGGTAGAAAACCTTAAGTGACTAAAACTTATAAACTTTTTAAAGTTCCAGCTCCTATAATTCTAATGCACATCATTCTTGGTATTTTTCCAGTTTTCGGTGTTTCTTCCTGCAGTGGAAATACACACATTGTAAATAACTTTCTGCTTCTGTCCCTGGGTTCTGGTGGAGTCCTTGCTCTGAAAACAACATGGAAATTGTCCTTTTTTTTTTTTCTTATATACTTTAAATTTCATCCTCGTCTTTGCTGCTGCGGTTTATTTTGCTTCAACCGACTTCTCCTCTCACTCCATTTCCTGCTCCTTCTCTAATCAGTGTGTTTCAGGCTGCTGACAACATCTGCAGTTATTATGTCAAGTGCAGTATCCAAGAGAACAGTTAGTGAAGTATTCATGATAATTCCTCTCCATACTTTCCACAATGTGCTGCTGCTCCGTGATCGTTATCGTTGTTATTTTCACCGTACGCAGCACCGTACGCAGCTCCTGCAGGCAGAGAGGAATTCAAACGCGCCTTTCAGAGTCTTTACTATAACATATTTTGCTGTTTTTAAACTTTAAAAATTACTTGTAGAGTTAAGGTCAAATTAGGGAGAAAAAAACCTGACATATCTTCAGGGTTTTATGATTTAAGACGCCAGTGTCTGATAGAAGATGTAGATAAATGAGAAGCCTTAAGAAAAAAAATATGAAAAAAAAATCAATTAAAGAAATATCCAACATGTTTTGTTAACACGATGAAGCCACATTTGGGTCTGAGCTGCTGAAGAATCTAATTAAATTCCAGAGAGTTTTCACTCCAAAAACACTTCTTTCTTGTTGCTCCCTTTTGTTGCTGCGGTGACAAAAGCCCTCAGTGCTGCACACGGAGACATTTAAGTGTCTCAGCCTCTCACTGCGAGTCTGAAACACCCAGTGCCCTCGCCAGACTGCTATTCATGAACAGAATGTAATCTTCTCGGTCGGGTTTCACGCTTCATTAGCATGTTTTTGGGGGGAAAGTCAGCCAGAATGGTGACATCGTGAAGAAGTGGTATATTTAAACACTAGTCTGTGAATGTTACCCGTCTGTAATACAGTGTCCATCTGTAGAATAGGGTCATACGGTACATTCCAAAGTTTGTGTAAAATCGAGGCATCTCCACCGATACCAATATTAACCGATACTCATATGAACCGATAACGATATATGCAGGTGATTTCCCCTGAATTAGTGTGATACCAGACTAAAGGTATTCTATAAATAACTGTGTACAACATGAATGCACTATTTCAATATAAGTTAAAGAAAAATGACACTTTTATTTTTTACTATTTTGTCTGAAACAGTCCAATGATTCTTTGTGCAGCATTTGATGTAAACAGGAAATATCTAGTGTTGGACAGAAGAACTTTCTGAAAACATTGATTTACATTATAAACCGGGCTCATTCAGCCTCACAATAATAGTCAATATAAATGGGCACAGATAGAAACAGCTGCAGAATAAGAGTAAAAAGCTTCTTTAATGAGAGGAAAAAAATTCAGCATCGTCACAACGTAAACGACTCTTCTTGTTGACATGAGAGACGACACCGAACGGCGTTTCACTGGCAAATCTCCGAGAAATACTTATTTCGAATAAGATTAGTCCTGACATAGCCCGGCTACAGAAACTCCACACATTTAGTAAAAACAGCGTCTTGAACGGGAGAGACTGGCTGGTTCTCCAGGACGATGAACTCCTTAAAGTGAAAAAGATTTCTTTTGCTCTTGTCTGTCTTTGAGAGAGAGAGAGAGATTGCTGCTGCTGATGCTGCTGCGGACATTTACTGTAGCATCGATCATTGTTGTTGTCCCTTTAAGATGACATCATTAGTCACATGCCGATGAAAGTGTTAGCAATACAGAGTAAGGAAGTCCATTAGGAAGTCCAGCGTGTATGCCGAGACAGCGGCTTTGCAGCATCGGATTTTGAATATCGGTGGAAAAAACGATAACGATATCTTCCGATATTTAAAAAAAGGTTGCTGACATCGACATGGGCCATCCCCAGTAAAATCTTTTTTTTAATTAAAACCACATTTTTATTTAAATATATCATTGAAAAATTCATGGTGTGGCCCCCCAGTGAGATATCAGGGACAGGCCCCACCTCCTTCTCAGACCCTGTGACAATGATACTGCTTTAAGAAAATAACCTTTGAATTGTTTCTGTAAAATCTAGCAGAGATTTTCATTGGGGCTGAATCTCTATTTGGACTCTTTTCTGCACAGATGAATTGGAGCTGAGGTACAAGTTACACAGCAGTAGAGATGTGGAGGTGCTGGGCAGCAGAGTGAGTAACCTTGCTGATGGACGTCTGCACATGGTGACCATCTGGAGGCTGGCAGATGCCGTGTCTGTGCAGGTAAACACAAGGAAAAAAGGAATCGTTGTACAGCGTTCCAACCATGGAAGGATGGATTGGTTCTGGATGAATGGATGGACGGGCTTATAAGAATAGTGCTTAGCTGTCGTATGTTTAAATATATTTTTATTATTTCTGATGTTGCAAACTCCATCAGTTACTGTTTAAGTGGAGGTCCCTGGGCTGCTGTCACAGCATGAAAAATTATAAAAATAAACCTTAGTTGCTAAGTTGTCATCGTCATCTGTCACTTTAAGTTCTTGCCTATTGGTTAATAAATCATTTTGTTCGAACTGAGTGCCAGTTTTTGTGATAAATGACGATTGTGCAGCGTTTTGCCAATTTTTTTTAACCTCGCTTCATTATTATCTATATTTAAAATGTTTTTTTCCCTGAGACTCTACATTATTTCTTGCTGTACTGAAGTGTCATATTGTTTGACACTGAATATTGTATATATGGTATCAATTAAGGATCTAAAAGCAGATCCTCTTGTGGCTATTTTAAATGTAACTGCCGGTGTCTTTATCAACCTTTTCATACCTTTCCTCATGTGCATTAATCTCCAGATCGACCAGAACGCCAGAGAGGACTTCAACCTGACATCTGATGTGGAATTCAACAGCGTCAAGTCACTCATTCTGGGCAGAGTGCAGAGTAAGTGAAGTGCCGACACTGAACCACTTAAATAAGAACAATATAATGTTCGGCCTCACAGCACTGGAATAATGCCTGAGGGTTTGTGCCGACTGGACCTGAAGGACGACATGTCTCACCATGAGCTGCAACGCTTTTAAAAATCTCATGCACATTCATATTTATATTTTCAAAATGTGAGCACTTAACTGCGGAGTGAAAAACAGATGCAGAGATGACTAAAAGAGCAGACGCCCACTTCAGTCCATCAGATTGGTTAAGGGCCGCGTGCCTGGGTGACTTGTCTGTTTCTCACTAATGCACTGAGTTGTGTTGAACTGTTGTCGAAAGCGATGACTAATACTGACACTGCGTCCACGCTGTTTGCTGCAGGCGCCTGTAATGGAAAGAAAAAAAAAAAAAAACTCGGCTTGGGCTTCGTAAGCTCTGGGCTCCGGTTGGTAATGAGCTGAGATTGAAAAGGACAAATTACTCTGAAGATTGAAGTCTGCGCCTTAATTTTCAATATAAGAACCAATAAGTTCTCAGCTGCGGACCACAGGGTCAATACCATATAAAACCCAGACGGTGAGCTGTAGTTCCAACTTGGTTCTACTTCTTTTTTATACGTCAGCTGGAGACATGACGATGAGAAAAGGCTAGAGATCTGTAATAGAAGAGAGAGAGTCAGCTAAGGTGAAGGGGAAGGTTTACAGGACAGTGGTGAGACCAGATATGACGGATGGATTAGAGACACTAGGAATAGACAGAAGACAGGAGACGGAGTTGGAGGAGGACAGATGCTGAGGTTCTCTTTAGGAGAGACAAGGATGGACAGGATCAGGAATGAGGTGATTAGAGGGACAACACAGACAGGAAGGTTTGGAGAAA
>JAFBJS010057757.1:0-11514 GCA_016785265.1 Paraplagusia blochii
TATATATATATATACTCTTTACAAGTAAAGGTAAGGCAAATTTTTTTTAACCTTGTTTGTTTACTGATGAAAAATCCATAGATTTGATTATTTGATCACATGTTGGTGCATGTTAGAATTAGTTTTTACTTCCATTGTGTCCCTTCTTCAGGGGTTGTCACAGCAAGTCAGCGTTTTCCATCTCCCCCTGTCCTCGGTATTCTCAACTCTAACTCCAACTACCTCCATGTCCTCCCTCACTGCATCCATCAATCTCCTCTTTGTCTCCTACCTGGTAGCTCCATCTCTAGAATCAGACTTCTACCAATGTATCCACTGTCCTTCCTCTAAACATGTCAAAACCATCTCAAACTTTTTTCTCAAAATTTTCTCCAAACCTTCCTGTCTGTGTTGCCCCTTTAGAGAATTGGTTACACTAATTTCTATATTTGTCTGCGTAGGTTTTTAGTCATCCAGACCATTAAATTAAAAATAGTTACTTCAGGGGCAACTAGACAGAGTAGATTTCTTAAAGACGTTTCAGGTCTCATCCAAGAGCCTGAAAAAGGGGGGTCAATGCATCTGTTTCTAGAACAAATATCTTCTTGTGTACATGTTTGGGTTGGTGTCATTGAAATGGCTGCATGCTATTTGATATATAGTAAAATAAGATGTTCATTTTCATCACCAGCTGTGAACTTTACCACTAGTTACTAACCCATAAACTTCCTACAAATAAGGACTTTTTTTAATTGTTCAAGTCACAATACAAGCTTTTTATTAATGCATTTTTATTTGTTGCTGTTTATTTTTTTGTTGTTGTTGTTGCCCTTTTGCATTAGTTTTGGTGTCAGAACTCTAATCTTAATCAGTCCTACACATTTGTGTAAGGACCTATTTAACCATCAGTGTGTTTTAAAATATATGTATATACATATATTTATTATTTCAATGTTTTTTTAACAGGCACAGTACAGTTACATTGTTACGCGGGGCTTTTAGCCGTTGGCTAGTTTGCAGCCCTCGTTCCTGGTTGGGCTTTTAAGAAGGTTAAAAATAGGAGAGAGGAGATAGAAGAATGCACGCACATATTAATAAAAAAGATTTACAATATCTGAACCACCATACTGGTCAAAGTTTACAATGTTGATCTTCTTTTAACCAGTTTTTTTTTAGATTTGTGGAGAAAAGTGTGATGTTTTCTTGTGATTTCAGTTCCATAGGGATAGCGTTCCAGTGATGAAAAGCTTTTATATTAAAAGCTGACTGTCCCAGAGATATTATATATCATATACACTAATAATTGTTTCCAAATAATTGTTACATCGAGGGCAATTGGAGAGAGTATGTGATGCGAGGACATTTTATTTCTAATGGCTTCACTCTGTGTTTACATTATAGAAAGTTGTTAAACTTTTTTTTTTAATTTTTTTTTTTATTAATGGTTATCTTTTTATTCTATCCTTTGAATTATTGCAATGTCGTCTTACACCAGCAACTGTGGTGGTCTTGCAGTAAGGCAAGTGGATTTGGGTCCTGGAGGCTTCAGGTTCTAATCCACCAACTGCCATGTGGGTTGTTCTTACTCCAAGTGGGACGGCTGACAGTGTGGTACAGTGTGATTTTGGGTGGCAGTGGTGAATGAATGAGTGTCTCATAGTTGGTTTGAAACATGTTTTAAATACAGCAATAATTGAAATGTTCAGTTATTGAGAATGAGCTTGTTTTATTTTTCCTGCCTGGAGTCCGCTCTGTGATTGAGTTGGACTCACACACTGGACATCAGTCCATTACTTGGAGAGTTGTGCCAACCACAGTACATCAACTTCATATGTATAAGAAGTATAAGAGTAGTTTGCATTGGCAAGGACACAAAAAAATACTCATACATGAACAGTAGCTCTAACGGGACAGTCTGGGTGAAACTTAAATGAAAGGAGAAGAAGCGAGAGAAGGATGTGTTGACAGAAATGACATGTATGTCATTTTGGAAATGTTGATGTGACAGGTATGAAACAGATTGTCTATTAGATCCCACTCACATCTTTGTCCTTGTTCACAGGGAGCCATTGGTGAGAAAAAGAAAAAACAAAAAACATAAAACTGCAGCGTTTACTCCGGGAGACAAATGATATGAATTTCACAGTTTGTGGCTCCGATGTTTAACAGGGTTCAAATTGTCCCATTTACACTAATGTCTCCTCCGTTTGTGTCCCCGAAGGCTGCGTCTGAGTCAACTCCTCGCTGTATCATTGTTCACTCTGCGTTTTGTGCGAATGTGTTACATATACAACATGAAGAGAGCACAATCTGTTTCCTAGCAACGGCTTTAAAAGATGCTAAAACCCCGACGTAGCCCATTTAGAGTGAAAGGCCTTTACGAAGTTGTAGGAGAGACAGATGTTGCTGATGATGATGACGATGATGATAATCATAATGCCTCTCAGTAAACATTGACTGAGGCTCTGGGCTTCATAGTGAGATTCATCTGTTTTTCACATGAAGGGGTTCACAGTGTTGTTCCTATGTATGAGGAAAGTGAGAGAACAAGGACAGAAAGTAACTAATTAATCATGAGTGTTGGTGTTTTTTTAACAACCTTCATTATAATGAAACCAAATAAAAGCCTATCCAATCAATACTTTAATATACCGTAAATGCAGAATGAAAAAAAATGGGAAGGAGAAAAGAGACGTGTTTTTGGACAAAAGACAGGACGTTGAAAAAGTTCCAATCGCTGTGAAGTGAGTAGTGGAAATACTTGTGACATCTAGAGAGGGTTTTATGGCATAGAAATATTTCTGTTCTACTTTTCACATTTCACGGAAAAGAGGAAAACGAAAATGTGATTATTATAAATAATAATATAAATTTGGGTTACTTTTTCAAATAAGTATAAATGACAAATACTACCCTTTAAAAATATCAGTTTTGTCAGTCAGGCCCACCCAAACCAATGGGAAGGCTGATCAAACTTGGCTATAATACTTTGGATTGCCCACCCTAATTTTTTCAGGGCCCACCCATTTTAAGGGATCTGGCCACGCCCCTGGTCCAGTCACTGTTCCCTTCTGGTCAACAGACTCTGACATGAATAAATCAGTGCAACTTTACAGTACGGGGAGAGTTTCATAACACAAAAGTGATTATGTAGTAAGTTATCCTAAAAGATGCAAAAGTGACACCTGCTGTTACATTCAGGTATGGTAGGAAACAGTCCAGATCCAAATACAAGGTGGTTCTTATCAGGTGTCACGGAGCAGTGACTTCTGGCATGGTCTCAAACACATGGACTGCTCAAGACGGAACCTTTCCAGAACAAAAAAAAAACAGCAAAGGCATGTGATTCTCCCGCAAACACACGAAAACATAACAACAAATCATACACTCACTTTGACAAACACACAGGGTTGCATGAGCATTTAAAATGCTCATGCAAAATGAGGGCACCAGGTGACAGGAGTGAGACTAATTACCAGAGAAACAGATAAGTGGGATGACACTGGTTACATTGACACGGCTGACAACAGGAAGAGGGACAGACAGTCCTGACACCTGTGCATTTTCATGTATTAATTAAAGTTGCTACTAAATGCATAATCCATATGCAATCGTGTATTACAGTTTATTGTGAGTGACAAGATACCAATGCCGTGGATACCTCATCCCTGAGAGAAGAGATAATAAATCATTCTAAAAATTGTAAAAAACAATAACAATACAATAAATGTTGATCTATTCCTCTTCCCTCTCTCTTTATAGATATGAATGCATGAATATTCATTTTGACTTCTTCTTGCCCCCCTTTTTCAGGGTTCCTCTGTATATTCTACTCTGACCCCAACTACCTCAATGTACCACTGCATCCATCAATCTCCTCTTTGTCTCCCACCTGGTAGCTCCATCTCTAGGATCATTCTTCTACCAATATAACCACTGTCCCTCCTCTGAACATGTCCAAACCATCTCAACCATCTCATCTCAATCAAACCCTTTAAGCACCTCATTCCCAATCCTGTCCATCCATGTCTCGCCTTTTCCTTCAAACTCACCTTCACCACCTCTGCTTCTTGTAACCTCAATAAATATTTATATTGTTAATTTATTTATATAGATATAAATATAAATGTATATATATATATATATATATATATATATGTCTTCTTCTTCTTTTCCTTTTGGCTTATCCCATTTTTCAGGGCTTGCCACCTCCAGCTCTGCCTTTTGTCTTCTACCTATTCCTAGTGTCTCTAGTCCATACATCATGGCTGGTCTCACAACTGTCCTGTAAACGTTTCTCTTCACCTTAGCTGACACCCATCTATCACAGATCACTCCAGAGACCTTCCTCCAGTTGTTCCATCCTTCTCTTCTCTTCCACAGTCTCAACTGCTCTGAACAGTTGAGCTTAAGTATCTGAACTCCTCCACCTTCTCCACCTCTGCTCCTTGTTCCTTGTAACCTTAACACTCAACTGTTCCTGTTGTTATATGTGTATATATATATATATATATATATATATATATATCTTATGGTCAGAAGACACTCAAATTCCTCTTGGACAGTCAAGAGATATAGGATATAGGATAAGGTGAGCACATCTCTGCTCACCTTCATTCCACTCTGGTTCCTCTATCTGCCTGCTCCATCCTCCTCCACTTCCTCTACAATCATTTGGGATCCCGAAGCAGCAGAAGCTTCAGAGTCTTCTGACAGATTCTTTCGATGCATCTGTAAATTCGGCAGTAGGTCAGGGCAATCATAGTATTGAGAGATGTGTATTTATAAGAGGGCGCTGTGAGTGTGTGCGTGTGTGTGAGTGTGTGTGTGCGTGTGTGTGTGTGCCTACGATATCAGAGTTTATCAGCAGTTGGGTCAGATTGAAAGTGGGCCTGAGGACAGAAAAGTAATAACGTGTTGAACCAGGATCTGCTCTCATCAGATGCCAGGACTCTGTGAGTCCCGTGTGTGTGTATATATGTTTATTGTATATTGGATAGTGTCTTTCATCACTAATGTCACACACTGACACACACACACACACTGTTGAACAAAATTCATTATTTCTAAAATCTCTCATATGAATGTTCCTTAGTTATGAACACAAATATGTTGATGCTGTTGGTTCATTATTCATTCTTTTATTATTCCTTCTTTCCAACAAGATAACAATGAACATTAGTTCAATAGGTTAATAAAGGTATAAAAATACCCTATTAGCCTGTGCTCATTTTGACATTATTATTATTATTATTATTTATTTATTATTCATATTATTTTATATTATGCAACAATGTCGCAGGGAGCTTCAGGTCGCAAAACAGGGTGAAATGAAATCACATTAAACCAATGGGGCGTTCACAAATCTAGAAATTGAAAACTATCAGAAATGTCAAAACACAAAACCATAAATAAGTCAATAGAGACTCACACAAAATAAAACTTTAACCACAGGAATACACATAATATATCTGAGTGTAAAAAGCTAAAAATGTCAAATTAAAAAAAGCTGGAACCATTTAATGTCATAAAGTCTAAAACATTCAAGTAGCAGCAAATGGCAGCAAAGCAAAATATGACACATATATAAAATCAGGGCTTTGAATCAGTTCAAGGAACCAAAACAAAACCAAATATTTTGGCTTTTTACCTGGAACGGAAATCAAACCAGATACTTGATCACTGATTTTTTAAATAAAAAAAACGTTTTTTTATAATCTCTCATATGAATGTTCCTTAGTTACGATCACAAATATGTCGATGTTGTTTGTTCATTATTCATACTTTTATTATTCCTTCTTTCCAACAAGATAAAGATGACCATTAGTTCAGTCAGTTCCTGTGACGTTCATTAACTGAATGGAGAGAGTGGCTGGACCATCAGACTACACGGGGAGGACTGACTACCAACTACTGTCACATCTCAATGGCAACAATAAGAGGTCAATATTGGAGTCTCAATGTGGAAAATGTTAGTTTCAGACACAACGTCAATATATTTGTCCATGTTAATGATGGGTTTGTCAACAATACATATTGTAAATGGGTAGAAGTTAGGGTTGGTCGATAACATCAATCCACCAATACTATCGACCTGAAATCCAAAAGAATATTATCATCGGACTGAATTAATTTAGTTTTTTCCACTGATGTTCAAAATCCCATGCTGCAGAGCCAAGGTCCCTGCAAATGCACTGGACTTCCTCATGGGGTCCTGACACTTTGACTGGTGAGTGATAAACGATGTCATCAAACCAGGCACAAGGCACAACAACATTGCTCGATGCAACAGTAAATGTTCATGGTTTGGAGTTTTTTGTGGATAAAAAAAACTGTAATCTGTAATAACTGCAAGGAGCTGGTCATGCCAAGGTGGATGGTAAAAATTTAACCCTTTTACAACAAGGCGTTTTTATGATGTAAAGCTAAACAACAAAGAATGGACTCAGTGAATCAACAACAATGCAGCTGTCGCTCAAAAAGTGCATCCAAAGTTAGAGTTAGAGTAAATAACACAAAATTAGAGTAAATAATACCCAAAAGAGATGAGACAAAAATCATGGAGTGCATTGTCCTGATTAACTGTCCTGGACGTTCTCTCCTGTTCAAAACAATAAATTTAGTAAAAAAAAAAAGTGTAGTTTCTTGAGCCGTGTAATGTTATGACTAATTGTATTTGTAAGTTTCTTGGACACTTGCCAGCAGATTGACGTTCTGGGCCATCCCGCAAGTCACTGAAAATAGAAATGGTTTACTTTGTGGCAATACTGAAACGCTTACTGCACTTTAAAGAGGGCAGTTGACATAATTAGACTGAAGCTGTGTCTATCTGTGTGCTTATTTATTTTCCTATTGTTATGAGGGCTGAAAGAACCTAGTTTATAATGTAAATCAATGTTTTTGGAAAGTTATTCTGTCCAACACTAGACATTTCTCGTTTACATTAAATGCTGCACAAAGAATTATATGACTATTTCAGACAAAATGGTAAAAAAAAAAAGTGTAATTTTTCTATAACTTATAATGAAATAGTGTGTTTATGTTGTACACAGTTATTTATAGAATGCATTTAGTCTGGTACCACACTAATTCAGGGAAAATCACCTGCATATATCGGTATCAGTTCATATTGGTATCGGGAATGAAGTGTAATATCGGTTAATAACGGTATCGGTAAATATCATAATGTCGGCCATTCCTAATTTTTACTATAGTGTCAAAATGCAATCATTCATTATTGAAGGTCTAGTCAGCACTGTCCCAGCATTTGTGTAAAAAGGCATTTAACAAACACGTGTGTCCGTGTGTGGAGCAGTGCCTCCTCCAGGTGTGCTGCTACACAACTAACAAATAAACATTTCCCTGATTACAGACCCAGGCCTGGATAGTGTACATGAAAATGTGTTCATTGTTATGTAGGCAGAAGTCGATGTATAAAGACCTTTAAGCCAAACATTCAGCAAAAGTCTGAGCCGGTACGACTTTCAGTGACACCACCGTGCCTACCTGTGCTGTGTGTTTGTGCAGTCAGCAGGGCAGTACGTGCTGGAGCTGTTTGTTGTTGTTGGGCGAACTTCTAAGATGGTGGCGGCTGTGACAACAGCGGCTCTTTATCTCCCTTCATGCATGGCTGCTGAGTGCAGAGCATGCTGGGAGAACATCAGCGTTTATCTCCCCCTGTCAAACCACTTAGTCTGTGGAGGTGCCCGAAAAAACAAAGAGTAAAGAAACTGGAGCACAGCAGTGTAAATAAGAGCGCTTTGGGAGACTCTAGATGCCACCAACAAACAAAACAGAGTTTGGGACACGAGGGCGGGGGGGTCACTCAAAGACACCAGAGTAGTGACACTTGACTTAAGAAAAAAAAAAGCCATCAATTCCTACCGTCACCTGTATCACCTTGAATTGTTTGTTTGACTCCAAACTAAACACATTGATCTCTGGGTTTGTACTTTTAGCCTGAGAACCCCCGGGAGAACAATCCATGTTGTGGCTGAAAAGGGAGGCTGTTTCAAAACGTCTTCAGAAAGAAGCTTGTTTAGCTTCAGCTGGGGTCCTGTATCAGAGAACTATTTGTGCCAAAAAAGCAAGGAAGAGCAAACAGGGACACAGGGAATACAGAGGAGAGAAAATAAAATAGTAAAAAACAGTAACAAACAACAGGTACAGAGAATACATATCAAGAACCAAGCAGGAATAAAAAGGGAATAGAACCAGGATATTAAAAAATTCCCGGATAGAACACAGGCTTGAAACCATGGAACATTTATTCTCCTTCTTCCAGTACGTGTGTCCCTTTATCAGTGGTTCTCGCAGGGGATCAACTTTTTCCATCTAACCCTGTCCTCCCCTATATTTTCTACTCTGACTCCATCTACCGCCATGTCCTTCCTTACTGCATCCATTAATCTTCCCTTTGTCTCCTACCTGGTAGCTCCATCTCGAGGATCATTCTACCAATATTACAAACTGTCCCTCCTCGGAACATCTCAATCTGGCTTCTCTAGTTTTTCCTCCAAACCTTCTTGTCTGCGTTGTCCCTCCAATCACTTCATTCCTGACCCTGTCCATACATCCATCAGCAATAAAATTTTAATCCAAAAACACATATATATATATATATATATATATATAGGATATTTTCTAATATATATATATATATATATATATATTAGAAAATATGCTATTTGGCATTTTCATTGTCGTGCTAATGTGCTGTTTCTTCATGACCCTTTCTTGAACATCCCTTTCCAAGGTGGTGGTGTCATCGTTTTTTCACGCTGCACATTTGGTGACAGGAAACAAAGACATAAAAACAGAATATGAGACACAGATTGAAGAACAAGATAGGAAGTGGAAAGAAAAAAAAACATTAGGAGACTGGGAATTTGTAAGAGCCAAGACAACTTGACGAACAAAACACCGAAAATAGGAAACAGACGAACGGTAAATTAAACAAACAAACAACGATGGGAAATATAGCGCATGAATTAAGCAACAGACGGTGCGATGGGGAACAAAAAGACACGTTAGGAAATAAAGCAGAGGGAAAGTGCAACAGAATACAGATGACAAGGAAAAAGTAATAGGAAACAGAAAACAAAACGGGACGGACAGCTAACTGCTGATGAGGGAACGGTGAATTCAATATGCGTCAATCTGAAGGGGATTGTTTAAAAAAAGTGCACAGGGCAGAAAACTAAGATCAGGACGTGGATAATATGGAAAAACAGGCGGGAAATCCAAAGTAGTAAAAAGGTTTGAAAATAAGTGTTTGAGGATAAAGGCAGGAATTGACACATGGGAGGAGGAGGAAGTAAGTGGAGCAGCAAGAATGAGGATTCACAGAGGAAGATTAAGTGTGTCAGGTGGAGGAAAGCTGGGAGTAGCGTTACCTTGGGAACCAATTTCTCCTCCATCACTGCTGGTGGGGCTGCACCACTTTTAATCCCCTTAATCTGAGCAGCACATCCCACTGGAGTCCTTTCAAACTGCAGTCTGATCTGAGCTCGTGTGTGTACACGTGCGCGTGTGTGTATACATGCTTAGCGTACTTTTTTTTTTATGTATGCTAAGTGTGAGAGGAATGATGAGAAGAAGTGAACGATGTGAAGCTGAAAGACAACGCAAAACAAACTCCGGCAGCTGCTGTTGCCGCTGTTGCCATCTTTTTTACACGTTCTTCTTTCCTGAGGCTCCTGCTAACAAGATCATAAAGAATGTTGGGAAACGCATAAGTGTTTGACAAAAATGCACAGGTTGCGTGGGAGACTTGTATGGAACACAGTGGCCACCGCAACAACATTTAATCACTTTTTTTGCTTTGAAATCCCAGGATTTAACAAGAACTTTAAAGACAGATGCATAAGCTGCACATCTACTTTTAAATCACATCGTATCAATGTAAAAAAAGTTACGTATTATGAAGAGCTGCATAGTGGGACATGAAGAAAATAGTCCCACTCTTAGCAAAAGTGGACCAGACCCAATTTTGGCACATTATGGAAGAAGGAAGGAAGGAAAGCAAACTCCTTGTCATTGTGATCCACACCACTGAATACACAAAATGTGACTGCATTTAACCCATCACCAAAGTGAACAGTGGACAGATATGGGAGGACCATGAAAGCAGTGGGTTGGGATGTTGCTGCCATGCTCAGTACCAATCACCTCCGTGGTAACGTGACAGCTGGTGGATTCAAACTTGGAACCCTCAGGACCCCCAATTTGGTTCCTTAACCCAGTGATTTTCAACCAGTGTGCCGAGGCGCACTGGTGTGCCGTGAGAGGTCGTCAGTTGTGCCGCGGGAAATTATCTAATATCACCTAATTAACCATTGTTGGGTGTCTGCGCTGTATTGTGGCAGTTATGTAATACTCTTCTATTCCAGCGGGTGGCAGCAGATGATATTAATGCTTGTGAAAACAATAGTGTGTGACAATAAGATGAGCAAGTGACAGTGATGGGAAGTTTTTGAGGTGGGAAAATGCCAATGCTGAACAGGGCCCTGGACAAAATTCTGACCCAGATGAAGGGCATAGTTTGAGTGGTCGACAAAAGAAAAACCAACTCCCCAACTCATAGACGTTTTTCAGGGGTTGCCACAGCAAGTCAACAATTTCCATCTCACCCTGTCCTCCGCATCCTCAACTCCAACTCCAAACACCTCCATGTCCTCCCTCACTGCATGCATAAATTTCCTCTTTGGCCTTCCTCTTTATCTCTTACCTAGTAGCTCCATGTCTAGCATTCTTCTCCCAATATAACCACTGTCCCTCCTCTGAACGTGTCCAAACCATCTTAATCTGGCTTCTCTAGCTTTTTCTCCTTCCTGTCTGCGTTGTCCCCCTGATTACCTCGTTCCTGATCCTGTCCATCTATGTCACCCCCAAAGAGAATCTCAGCATCTTTAACTCTGCCACCTTCAGCTCTGTCTTCTACCTAGTGTCTCTAATCCATCCATCATGGCTGGTCTCACAACTGTCCTGTAAACCTTTTCCTTCACCTTAGCTGACACTCTTCTATCACAAATCACCCCTGAGACCTTTCTCCAGTTGTTCTATCCTGCCTGTACTCTATTCAAACTCACAGACTCCTTGTTTGTAAAAAGTGAGCTGTTGAATTACTGTCGGCCAAATAAACATCATTGATTTACCTAATTTAGCTCCTCCGTTGTCCTCAGGAAGTCTGCTGCAGTAAATACTCAAAAAGCTTCAAAGACATATAAGACAAATTAACACATTTTAAGAAAGTAATGTGTGTGGAGGTGGTAATGCATTTGCAATTGTTAAATCAAATTGTTTATATTGCAGTGTTGGTAAAATCTTTCAACCACAGATGGACTAAGAGCTGTTGTTGAGGAAGAACTTTGTGTGTGTCTTTCTACCATTCCTGCCAGGATATCCAATTTGTGTTCATAGAAACAGGCCCAGATTCCACACTAAGTGAGTATAAATACATTTTCAACTTATATTATAAACTTTATGTATTATAAATACTGTATTAAAATGTAATTTTGGTTGGTGGTGGATTTT
>JAFBJS010057758.1:0-16011 GCA_016785265.1 Paraplagusia blochii
CCTGCACCTACTGAGGTATAATAACTGTAGTCCCTGTTGTTCTGTCTGCGTGTGCGAGCGTTTCTCAAACGTCTGTTTAGGAAAGAGATAAAGCGGCAGAGCTGAAATGTCTGCACAGGACTCTCTCTCTCTCTCTCTGTTTCTCGCTCTCTTCTGTGCATGCATGTGTGTGGGTGTGTGTGTGTGTTTCTGAAATAAACACCATAAAGCAGTGAATCTCCAGGCAGGAAGTGCTGTCAGATTAAACTCTCCTGTCAGCTGCAGCCGACCACAGGCTCACAAATGAAGGACCGCAGATTCTGCTCTCCAGGCTCACTGTGTTCCTCTGGCTCTAAAGGTTTTTACAGCAGATCATGACACACTGAACCGAGCACAAAGCCAGAATCTTTAATACACAGCAGCTCTGTCAAATTAGCTGCACGATCTGTCATTTCCACATTTGTATCCATGATACGTTTGACGGTTTTTGAAACTCTTTGAAATCATGAATAGATCACAGATGTCTTGTTGCTGCCGGCGTCATTACTGCTGCTTCTACTGCAATCCAGAAAAAAAAAGGGTAAAAGATCAGGAAGAAAATACTGTTGAAGGGTTTTCTTTCTTGACACCGAGAACAAGGAAATATAAACTTGTCAAATCTCGAAGTTGGAGAAGAACCATGAAGTTCTACTCCAGGTGTGACCTGATTAATTTTCATTGCTTTGATCATGTTAAAAGACAGATGCAAGTTTTTTTTCTCCTTTTTTGTACTTAAAAGTAGCTTAAAAAAAAAAAATAATAGTAATTACTTTACAGACTTACTGAGACTAATGGAATAATGATTAAAAGTATGGAAAAAACACACACAAATGTATTTTGATGTGTATTGTTGTTTGTGTATACTATTTATTGTTAAAATACATCTATGAATTACGCAAAACACATTCATGGGTCAATTTAAAAGTCCTTGGAAACGGACTAAGGTCCAGTGGACTCACCAGCCACAGGAAGGTTGACAGTAAGGAGCAGTGGGATTTGGGTGGCAGTTGTGGAGAATTCAACCTCTGAGACTTGGTAATGGATAGAAGTATGAAAATGAATTAATGAATGAATGGGTTAAATTCCTTGTAAATAATTTGAGAAAAGGCATCCATCTCCTCTGGAAGTTTAATGTGCAGTTAATGAGATTTTTCTGTTTTTCTGATATATAATAGCCTACAACAACCGGTGTTATTTTACAGTAAACTACTCATAAGTCATTACCAACAGCCCATTGGCTGCTCCAAGTTTCCCTGCCTCAGAAAAAAAAAAAAAAGCCATCAATCTAATCCTAATTCTAATCTAATTCAAAAAGAAAATACTTTGTCAAAGTAGCCATTGTCCATTATCCACTATCAAAAACATAAAATTACTAAAACACTCTGTATTCAACTTGATTCTTTGACAGTAAGAAATCTGTCTCCCTCCTCCTGTGCGACTGTGACATCACCCACAGAATAATAAAGTAAAAACCACTTGAACATATGGTCTTTATTGTTGGTGTGTGTAAAAAAATTGAACTCTTAACAAGAACTAAAAAAAGAGTCAAGTCTGTGAAGGTTGAAAATTCAAACCTCAGATTGGGAGATTCTATGGGATTTCAAAATCAACAGATCCTAAACCAAAAACACTTGCACACTTGCCTGTCTGATGGTTCGTCTGGTTGTGACTTAACCTTATTTTTCCCCTTTTTTTCTCCCTTATTCTCTTCCTTTTCATCACCCTTTTGTCATCTTCCTTCTATTTCATTCCTCTTTCTTTTCTTCATGATTTTTCCTTCCCCCTCATTTATTTCCCTCACATGTTAAAAAAAAAAAACCTTTGATTTTTAATCCTCATGTTGGATTGGTTTGTCCCGGACTCTTTCTTTTCTCCCCTGTATTTTGCTTCTCCCTTTATCCCCAACATTTACCTTCTCCTCCTCTTCCTCCTCCATTTCCTCCTTCTGTCTCTCTAGTGGCTGCTCCTCTGCCTCCAAGCTCCTGCTCTGGTTCTGCAACACCAGGCCAGTGCCTGTCTAGCAGATGTATGTCTAGGGCGTCTCCATGCTCTTTATCAAGTGAGTCTGCCTGCAGCACACACACACACACACACACACACTCACACTCACACTCACACAAACAGGTCTGTGCTGTTCTGACTTCACAGAGTTAATTCCCAGTCACGTGTTGTCACCCTAACACTGGCATATAAACATAAAAAGTTTCCTTGGTGAAGTGGTTAAAACGCCTGCATCACAAATGGAGAGTCCGGTGTTTGAAGCCTAGAGAAATCGTGTTAATCCTCCTCTGCAAGTCACTTTGGATAAAAGCTGCTGTGTATATGTAAAAAAAAAAATACACTGCTGATGCCTCATCTTTATTAAGAAACGTAAGTATGATCTTAAACTTATGTTATCTGTTTCTGCCCTCAAAATTTAGTTTTACAGAAGGGAACCAAGAAGGTCAAAAATCATCAAAACAGGACCTGTTTTTTTTTTTTTTATTTATTTATTTTACAATATTAAAATATTCTTTTGTGTCACATTTGTGTCCGTAAGGCTTCGAATCCGCCAGCTGCCAGGTTGCCACTCAGGTGCTCTGATCTTAGCACTATCTCGTTCCACACAACTTTTTGCAGGCTCACCACCCACAGGAAGACTCACGTTGTGGAACTGTGAAATTTGGGTGGTGTCAGCTGCTACTATTAAGATATTGTCCAGTTGCAGAAAATCTGAAATTCTTCAATTTATCTGGTGTTTAATTAACCATAATGCTCCTTAAAAAGGCTGCATTTCTACCAACTTAAAACTTTGTCTCGAACAACAGCCCAAGAACCAACGCTGACTTCCATATATTGGAACGGCAACATTTCTCTCCAACATTTTTTTTTTTTAATAAATAAAATAAAAATGTTCTGTTTGATGATATGGTTTATTTAGGCAGTGTTATGCAATACATTTTTTCTTTTTTTTTTATCATTTTAAACCCATTTTTGCTTCATCAAGAAGAGAACAAAGAGTGCAGCACAGGAGCTGGTGTGAATTTTCACTTTAATTTGCCTCACATTCCTATTTCAGTCGTGACTCAATATCTCACATCGTACAGCCCTTAATCAGGAGCCAACCAATGGCTGTCGCCCGCCTTATTTCCTGAAATGCCACTGTCTCTGTTTCTCCGTTCTTTTGTTGTTGTTGTTGTTGTTTTCACCCCGAGATGGGAAAACAATCAGTGATGGTGTGAAGTAAGTGATGTGAAGATAAGAACCCCAGCGTAAAGCCTAATTTTATCTCTTTTATTATTATTATTATTATTTTTTTTTTTTAGTAGACAGCTCAGACAATAGATTTCACTCCAGGAAAATAATTGAGTTTGTATTTATTTGTCCGTTAGGCTGCACAGAAACACAAATGCAACATGGGGGGATATTCTCACATTTAGTTAACGTGATTTATGACCGCTGACAATTTATCGTTTAATAATGAAGTGAGATTCAGATCTGAAGAAGAGACGCAGGAAAAATGAGAAGTAAATTTATCTTGTGATTTTTTTTCTCCTCAAGGCTCAAGGTCAAAGCATAGCTGCATGTAGGGAGTTCAATATTATGTTGGTTTTATTGCATCTTTGGGATCTGTGTGGCCATACAGATAGAAAAAAAAATACTTTTAATTTAACCTTTTGACTCATGCTAGAGACTTCCTGCTGTTGCAATAATTCATTCTGCTGTGCTGCAGTTGTTTTACTTCCCTTTATGGTTTTCATTTTGTTGTCGTCCTGATGGATTCCAGACCACAGTGTCAGCCTCTCAAAAATCATTATCATTCTAATGATGTAGCCGTGGATGTGTGTGACGTGTGTCCTGTGAGACCACTCCAGAAATTAAATCACTGCAGTCTCCGAAGTCCTGATGCAGTCATGCATTGGTGCAGATTGCAGCGCCATTTTCAGAGCTATAAGTGTGAAAGTAGCCATAGCTCTTTAAATGGTACTGCTGTATGTGGCCAAATATACAACCAACTGGAACCCAGCTCAGAAAGAAAAAAATGTGTTTTTTTTTTTTAAATAATTTTCAGAAATTGGTTTTGTAGCCCTTTACTGTGAAGTATTACTTACATTACTAATAAGATATTTTTCTGCCTAGGGGATTTTTGTACAAACTCCAGTCATGTCCAAGGTATTTACATTGGAATATATACTGTATATACAGTTTATATAACAAGGAGATGTATATAATTATATAATAATTATTATTATATAGTAATAATAATAAGATGTATTTTAAGTTATTTTACTTTTTTTTAGTACATAATTACATGTGTTCATTCATAGTGATGCCTTTATTGAGTATATGCAGTGCAGGATGGATGTATGGATGGATGGATGGATGGATGCCATATATCCCGTAACAAAGATTACTCTAAGTTTCTTCATCATTCCCGAATCTCTCGCTCTCTCTCATTCTCTGTGACTTCGTCCTCCGTCTGCGGTATTTGTTTCCCAGTTTCCACGTCCAATCTGTCATCTGACCCGAGATAAAAGACGACAAAGTCCTGCAAACGTTATACACAAAGTTCATGTGGCGCGCAAATGGCCCCAATCTTTAAACAGTAGGTGATCAGCTGAAGTCTGCCACATGTGAGACAAATCAAGGAGAAAAAAATATTTAATTTACTATTGAAGATTCAATACTCACACTGAGGGAGAGTAAAAGGGAACTAACGACCGGTGGCGGCGGAGACTGAGCAATAACACCACAAGTACACAGTGCAATAAAACTCAATCTGATTCACATTGCTATCATATTTTATTGTACTATTATATTTCTATATTAACTTTAAATCTTATGGCATATCCTATAATGCAAGTATGTGTTATTGTCTGTGTGTGTGTGTGTGCACATATATGTAATGGATACCATTTGTTTTGGGCGTGCATGTGTGTATTTGTGTATATATGTATTAAAAAAAAAAAAAAAAAAAAAAAAAGTTATATATGGATATGCTATATGTACAGTATGTGCATGCATATCAGGGTGCATATGCATCGTATATGTGGGGATATACATGCATGCATATGCATTACATGTGTAGACTTATATACAAACAACTAAATAGATAGATAGATCGGTTCAAACTTCAAACTCTAATCATGTCTTTATTTATTGTATTTTTTATTTCATTTGTAATTTATTGTATTTATCTGTTGTTCAGTGTCGTGCTGCTTATGGCACTTTAATTTCCCTAAGGATACTCCAGAGGGATGAGTACAGTCCTTTCTATCTATATCTACAAAATCTTTCTGTAATAATTGCTTTGTTTGTCCCTTGCAAGCACTCAAATCTCTGACTTGTGGAGGTCGGCTCTTTAATCACATCTCCAACACAATGATTTATTGTATTAAATGAAAAAAAGAAGAAAAACTATTTATTTTAATCTTATTTCAGCATGTTCCAGTGAAGTTAATCACTTTGTGGTTCATTGTGACTCCGACCTGGTATCACTCTGCTGGTCGCAGCCTGTAAAATCCACATTCCCCTGAGTCAGTCTAAATGTTCTTTCTTCACATAAAAGCTCAAAGACTCTAGTCTGTCAGCGTCAGTGGATCTTATTTGCCGAGACAAGCAAATTTTGTCTGGTTGTCAGGAATGGAGATGATGAACAACAAAGGCAGTGATGTGAAAATAACACAGCTTTACTCCAGAAAAAAATACTTTTACCATTTTGGGGAAGGAAAAATGTTCCTGAGGAGACATTAAATCAACTTGGACAAAGACACCAGAGTTTACTGGCTTCATAAAAACATTTCTGATGTATACAGTAACAATGGCCTGTATTCTTGGCGATTCTTCAGGACTATTTTTCTTCGTCTTTGTGTTTTGTTGTCTTTTGTCTTTTTTTTTCTTCCTTTCAGCAGACTTTGTCCTGCATATACAGTACTTTTACTATTCTTCGTCTTTCAGCTTGTCCATTTATCAGGGGTTGCCACAGCGAGACAACATTTTCGTCTCACTGTGTCCTTTTTTTACTATTAACAACTGAAAGACTTTTGCAATTGCAATTAGATTCTTCACATTTTCATAGCATTATTAAGTTAAATGGTGTTATTAAATGTATTTGATAATAAAAGGCAATAGTGGTCCAGTGGTTAAGGAAGCAGACTTGTGTCCACAGGGCTTTGGTTTCGGATCCAACAGCTGCCAGGTTGCCACTGAGTTGCTCTGAGCAAAGTGCGTTCCTGATCCACATGGTGTGATTTGTGTGGCAGTCGTGGAGACTGGAGATTTTTCTTCCAACTTCACACTGACTTCAGTTTCTTCTTTTGTAGGACACAAATTCTCTATGATTGGAAGACTATGTTGTCCATTTTTGTTTGTTGACCAGCTATTCTACATATTTAAGATCTATAGATTAATGTCAGTTCGACCCAATATCATTTTGGATACAGTTTTACACAACTTTTGTTTTTGTCTGTGAGACAAAAAAAATAGAACCAAAAGAAACAGTCTCATTAACGCAGTCAGGTTTTCCCAATGTCACGGTGGTCTGACTCCTTCTCAGCTGTCAAGTCTGAACTTGGAGATAGTTGGACTGTAGAAGAGCATCACTGGGAACTGTGGGCGAGGGAGGAGGCTTTGACTGTCATTAGATCCTCACATCAGAGTTTTATAACAAGAGAAGGGGAGCCAGGGGAAGACTGGAACTTTTAGATCAAGATCAACAGAGTAGTGGTGCGTACCCCCGACACAGAGGAGCAGAAATCCTTCTTTCAATTGCACTTTTTCCTCTCATTGACCATGTTCGCAGGGTCACGACTGAACCTCGACGTCCCACTCACTTCATATCGATCCTCAGCTTCTTAAATGAAGAGCAGATGGATCAGTGCTGCAGAACTTCCTCCTCTGTTTTCATCCTCTTTCTTCCTGCTCGTAAACTGCAGACCGACTTCCAGCTGTTTTCCAATTACGTTTCCCAATCCGTTCTAAAAAAAAAAAAAAAAAAAAAGCCACATAAAACCAAGTTCAGTGCACAGCACCTGATAAGTCTTCTCCGTCACTGATATCATTTGAGCTAAAAACACTTATGTACTGTGTGGAGTTAAGGCTGAAAGAAACATATGGAGTTATTGGATTCATAAGGTAGTAATGCAGTTTTCCAATGGAAGAAAATGTCCAATTCTTTAGCCATCAGTCCCACTCAGCTGATAGTGATTTTCTCATACTCTCATATCATACTGTAAATGAAATACTGAAGAATCTTCAACTTCCCCGTGAACTTATGTAGTAATTTACACACAAATACTCAGGAAACCTTGACTCCAGAACATTAATCTTTTTAAACTGTCATGGTGTTAATTTATTTCCCATCATCCTTTTCACCCCATTTTCCTCTTCAGAGTTACATCCCTTTAAACCAGCCAGTCAACAGGCAACAAAAACAACCACCCTGCATGTTACAGTAATTGAGGTGATGGCAGGCACCTTAAGTAATTCATTTTACATGACACTGATGCCCAGCCGTGCATTTTGTTGTTGTGTAACTATTATTTCTTCGGGTCAAAGGAGCAGAGACATCATCCTGCATCTTTTGCTTTTTTAAGTCAAACTGTTAGTGTTTGAGTTTTTTTGCCTGCAGCTCTGTCTCTCTCTGTGTGAACTTTTAATTCCCCCAAATTTCCTAGACCGTAAGGTGCACTTAAAAGCATACACATTTCTTATAAATCTTCACCACACTTATAATATGTGTTAATTGACCTCAGACAGACTTTCTTTAGCTTCACTAGTTATGAAACGTGCCTACGAAGCAGATCCTGAACTGAAGGCCAGAATCATCACTGAACTGCTAAGACGGAAACACGAGAACATCTTGGATAATGATAGGACGGAACCGAGAATCACTGATGCCAAAATGGCCCAAATGAATCAGACACTGACGATGGAGAATATAATGTTTTTTTTGGAAGAGGATCAAGCTTTAAAAGTGATTGTATTGTTTTGCATTTCATCTGTTACAACTGAACAGTGTTGAGAGTTATTCTGACTGAGTTGAGTCAAGTATTTATCTATTTTGTGTCAACTTTTGCGCCTTTTAATCTGGTGTGCATCATGTATGACAAAACAGCAATAATAGACTGTTTCCAAAACCATCCCAAAATGGTTATTGCGTAAAAATTCCCATTTAAGTTTTTTTTTTTTTTTTTTTTCATTTTTGTCATTCAAATAAATCAAAAGGTAATTGTTGGGGGGGGCAGTACCACAAACTGAGGGACACGGTGGGAAGAAATGAAGTGGGAACGAATGAAGCCTTCCAGTGATCAATTATATCATACTTGAAGGAGAATGGGAAGCTGAGCAGGAGTGTGTGATCAGGGGAAGATGGAGGGTTTTGATTAAAGGCCGTGAAGAGTCTGTGAGTGGTCATCAAGAGAGAGGAGAGGAGAGATTCAGAGGTTGTTGAGGCAGGGAAAGAGACAGAATCCCTCTCTCTCTCGTCTCCCACCAACTCCTTGATTTGGGTGTGTGTCCTTCTGTTTGTGGTCAGATTTGTACTTGTCTTCCTTTTTGTCTGTCTCTGTTGCCTGTCTGTGTCCCCTTTGCTCTGTTGTATCTCTTGTCGGTCTGTTCTCTCCCACAGTTTGGCAATTAGAAGAATTTTGTCTTTAGTTTGTTTTTCTCAGTGCCAGTTTGTTCATCATTGTGACTTTTTGACTGCATTGTAGTGTTTTTTTTTGTGTCACCACTGAAGGGTTAACAACTGTGATTTGTGATGGACAGTGGACATAGGTCAAAGACAGAGCATATAATCAGATTAATTTTTCAGTCAACTTTGCCCAGTTATCCATGATTCATTTAGAAAATTTTAATTATTATGATGTGGGCAGTGGTGGTCTAGTGGTTAAGGAAGTAGACTTGGATCCACAGGGCTTCAGGTTCGAATCCACCAGCTGCCACTGTCCCGACCTACGTAACTTCTTGTGGGACCCACCCACAGGAAGGCTCACAATATGGTGCAATGTGATTTGGGTGGTGCTAGCTGCCCCTGCAACCTTGCAACGGACAAACAGATGAAGATGAATGAATGGAATCAATTATTATGATTAATCGAGCTACAGTCAACGTTTAGATGTTTAATGGTCATATGTTTAGTGTGCTATTCATCATATTCCAGGCTGTTCTGTGGTACAGTGTATGGAGTTGAATGGCTGCCACATCTGTCACACAACAGTCTGTTGAGAAAAAAAAAAAAAGAGAGAATGTTTAGTCTGCCTGTAACCAGGTCCTTTTTCTCTCTCGTCTTTGTCGTGGCCACGTTACACAAATCCCCATCCTGTTCGTCTGTTGTGCTGTTGGCACAGCTGTGAAGCAAACAACTTCACAAACAAACAGAGATAGATAGTCAGTCACATGTAGAGATCAGATCATCAGACTGGGCGTTAAAGCTTTGTGGATTAAAAATAATTAGTCAAAACCTGGATTATTTAAGATTAGACTGGGTTATTAGGCTAACGGCAGAGGGAAACAACAGTGTAGGTTCACAGAGATGGAAATACCTCCTCGCAATAGAAGAAACAATCAGCCAGAAAACCTGCAGAATCTACGATCACACCAGCAGTTTTAAAAAAAAAAAAGACATGACAGAATTCTCTGACGTCTTTTGAGCCAAACGACTGCATTTTTCTAACATTCTAAGCAGGCAAAAGCCAGGGCTTAAATCCCAAATGTGGCAGCAATTTTGTATGTAATTTCTGCTCTGGTGAAAATGTGCAGCCTGTTTCCTTTTCTAAAGCTCTAAATGTTTGTGGGCTATCAGAGCAGGGAATTTCACGGCCAGTTGGGCGGCAGGAAGTGTCTTTGGTCGGGGTGTTTGTGTAAACAGCTCATAAATGGTTTAGGCCTGGAGATAGGATCCTGCAGCTCGCACACACACACAAACACACACACACACACACCCATGCAGATGCAGACGGATGTGTATATGCAGTAGTACTGTTTCACTTGTCTGTATGCACCGAAGTCATGGTTTCTTGTTATATGATTACAGCGAAGCCTGTAGAGGAAGTTGAGTTTCAGCCAAATATGTTTCATTTTCTTCTGACCCTTTTTTTTTTGTCCTGTGAGCGCTGCGTCGGCGGTTGCTGACAGGAAAAGAATGGTCTTAATAGCAGTGCTTAGGAAGACGGCAAAAAAACAACGCTGTGAATGGAAATGTTATTGAGTTTTGGGAGAAGGAAGTGTTCAGTACGGGTAAAGACACATCTCAAGTCATGTTAGGAGGTTTGAAGGGAGCACAGAGCCATAACGGGCTGCAGTCTTTGGGTTCTTTTCTATTTTCCTTGAATCTTGAGGTGAAAATCTTGGCTGATGTGAAACATGTGCCTTAGACGATAGTTTTAAAAAGGTGAAGCCAAACCTAAGGAACGACTATGAACTTGTATATCTTGTTTTTGTGAATTATATCTAATTCCTACACACAGTATTTACATCTACTTTTACTGCCATACAGTGGACAAGACATTAAGGTGACTTCTTTTTCTTGTTTTTGGCCATTTTCTTCTTTACTACTTATCAGGAGATAAAACACATGTGCAATGTATTTAAGAGACAAGACGTTTTGTGTGCCTGGTTAAGGAACCTTACTGGGGTCCGGAGGGTTCAGAGTCCGAATCCACCAACAGTCAGGTTACGACTGAGGTCCACTGAGCATGGCATGGATATTCTTCTTACAATAGGTTGCCCTTGGTTTTTACTATTTAACCAGAATGTTATTTTAACATATATGAAGACAGGATTCTTATATGTCTAACAGACTTTTCTATCCTAAGGCGTGTTTTCAGAACTTACACAAGCCCAGTGTTTTTAATAAGCTTAGAATAATAAACCAGCAGGAGGTAAAGCCAGGAGACCCCATGCTGAGAAAAGAAATTACCTCCAAAATAAAATAAAATAAAGGGACTGACAAAATCCTCTTCAGTAGAGTATTTTGACAAGGACTTCAGCTTTATTAAAATTTTCAGTGTCACTCTGGAGCAGGAGCTTATCCGTGTTTGACCGTTTGAGGGTTTATGAGGTGCTTTCCAGATACTCAAGTCCCCATCACTGCTTCGTGTGCCTGCATTTTACAATCACTAATGTCACTTTAAAGAGTCAACCAGGGGTGAGGGTGGACAGCTTCTCTCCATCTCCTTCTTCTAATTCAGCATTTGTGACTGTGTTTCCAGTCAGCTCAGATCGATCCCTGCCCAGCAGTGACACATTTTTCCATCGCGAGCATGTTATGAGGCTTTAAGCAAGTGAATTATTCCTTTAAACAACCCACAAAGTCTAAACCATCTGGCAGGGAATAAAGGCCGACTGGATGCCCCTGAGCCTGGTACTGTTTCCCTTCGGAGCTCGAAGCAGTCAACGTCTGGTTCAGGTCAGGTGGTTTGGCAAAATGTTTACTCTAACATGGGATTCTCACATTATTCTGCCACAGCACTAACAACCACTCGTCACTCTGGGTTTTAGCAGAGAGCAGAATTAATTCAACGTGACCCGCCAGATGGTTTATTACACAAAAACACATGGAAATGTGGTTAATGGGTAGTGAGGAGAGGGCAGACAGATTCATTGGGAATGTTGGCAGTCAAGTGGACAAACCACGTGTCTGTCATGAGGATTTGTGTTGTATATATATATATATATATATATATATATTTATATATATATATATATATATATAATTAAAACAAAGAGTTCTACGCAAACATATATAAAAATATATATATAAATAAATATATATATATGTATGTATATATATATATATATATATATATATATATATTCACATGGCTTGGGACCATTAGACAATCTTAAACGGTTCACATTCACTTCCTATTTCAAAAGGAATCATACTAGCTGCTCCACCACCAGGTTTTGTAGAAAAATACTGATGCTGATGAATAGAGTACAACAGGGTGAAACAACTGGAGAAAAAAGTCAGGATTGATCTGTGATAAAAGAAAGTCAGCCAAGGTGAAGGGAAAGGTTTACAGGACGGTTGTAAGACCAGACATGATGGGTGGAGTAGAGACAGTAAGAATAGGTAGAAGACAGGAGGTGGAGGTGTAGGTGGAGGAGTTAAAGATGCTGAGATTCACTTTAGGAGAGACAAGGATGGACAGGATCAGGAATTAGGTGATTAGAGGGACAACACAGACAGGAAGATTTGGAGAAAAATTTTGAGAAGCCAGATTGAGATGGCATTGGACATGTTGAGAGAGGGACAGTGGATTCTTTGGTAGAAGATGGACACAAAGAGGAAGGCCAAAGAAGAGATGGATGGATGCTCTGAGGACATGGAGGTAGTTGGAGTTACAGAGAAGCCTGCAAGAAGAAGAAGAAGATGATGTTTGTTATAAATAATAAATCTGGAGTTGACATGGAAATGGGCTCTGAAGGTTACACCAGAGATGAAATTGGCGACGCCTTTGGGAGATTTTGTCTCAAAATGTTCTTTACACATCTTAATTCTGCTCTTTCTTCTTCTGTATTTTCCTTAGATACTCGGTCCTTTACAATGGGAGTCACTCAGAGCAGGAGAAGAAGAAGTCTCTGCTCATCGAGTCCAGCTTGTGACCAGCGATGTCTCCTCAGTCACGTCTCCGTTGATCTCCTGCCTTTGTATTGACGCAATTCAGACTTTTTAGGTACAACACGACGGGACCCGACCGAACTCCAGGTGTCTTTACCAGTGGACAGTGGAAAGATGCGACGTAAAACGCTCGTCTCAGAAGGTGCGACATTTCCGTCTATTCCGTGGTTGCGCAGGTCCACAGACTGAGGTGACCAAGTGAAACTGAAACAGGTTGGTCAGCAGTTTGCCTTTAGGAGAACCTGTGGCTGTGACAGTCTTGAGGACAACTTTATAGCAAAAGACAGCAATTGTGCTGGAAAGCTGTGGATGTGAGTTCTGTTGCCAAAGCTATTTGATAGTGGACCTATTTCTAACAATTGTACAAAGATCTCCTGTCTATGTTTCGTTTCCCTGCACAAAGTCAATGAGATTTAACTAAAAGAGAGGTTTTTGAAGGTTTAGTTTGTAAAAACAGATGAAGGTCATGAATATTCTTTTCATATTCCCATTAAACATTGCATTAACGCTGTTAGTTTTTCTTTTTTTTTTTCCTCTCCCAGGTCAAAGTTCTCTAGTGAGGCAGGTAAATGTGTTGGCAGGGCTGTGGTGGGCCATGACCAAACTGTCTAAGTGCATTATTCCCAGGCTGCTAATTGATGGCACCAACAATTACTATCCCTTAAAAAAAAATCTCTATTTTATATATTTCATGCTGTTAAAAGCCAGTCGAGGTAAACTGTCGAGTGGGTAATGTGAGCTATTCTGAAGCCTTTATTTCACAGCGTGAAAATATGAACAGTTGATGAATGATTTTAAGACGTGACAGAACAAATTGTCCTTTTTTTTTTTTTTCCAAAATATTTATTTTGTTTTTTTATTTTCCTGTCCTGTCTCCTTATTGTAGCCAAATCAATATTTGCTCTTTCATACAGAACATCACCCTAGGTCAGGTGTCTCAGACTCGAGGCCGGTGGGCCATTTGTGGCCCTTAGAACGATATTTTGCGGCCCCTACATTGATGTGAAAGTTGAATTTATAGTAATATTATGTAGATTTGTCTCCACATTTTATGGTAAATACTATAGTTCTCAAAACCCTGATCCAGGATGGTGGCCCTCAACTTATTTGAGTTTGAGACGCCCTGGTCTAGACACAAGAACAGCACCAAAACATAACATTTTAATTAGTAAAATATGTCCTACATTTCTTTTTGAAGTCCAACTTCAGACCAAGCAGTCCCTAAACTGTTACCACTCAAAGGCTTGGGGAAAAAAGATCTATTTTTTTATTTTTATTTTGAAGTATCACAATTGAAGTCTACCAAGAAAAGAAACAGCACAAAAAGCCATTTTTGCTCATTATTTTTGTTTTGAGACATTTTTACTGTGATAGGATTAGAGAAAAGCACCCTACGACAACATTGCTGTTGCCAAGCTTTACTTTTTAGACATCCTACACTAAAGGAATTAGTGTTATTTTGACAGTGCAAGGATTATGCATGATTTTTTGTTGTTTTTTTTTTGTTTTTTTTTTTGGTGATGAACCCTAGTGACATCTTTCTGTAACAAATTCCTGGGATCTTATTTAACATCACATCAAAAACAAATAACAGATAACAGATCTGCTGGATCAATAACCTGGTGTTGGAACCACCTGCAGTAAAGTAACGTGAATGTCCAATTTTACAATGAACACACCTTCAGTTTACATTGTGGATATATTTTAAGAACCACTTTCTTTTCTCACTACAGCAGTCGACAATGTAGTTATTTGGTCTAAAGCCTCTGGTGGTGGTCAGCGGAATAACATAAATCAAACAACCTTGAAATCTAAAATTTAATGAAATATTATTGATGACAATATCACAGTATGATCACCTGTGACATAGTTAACGGTGATAAAAATATTGGATGATCAATATTTCATAAGATGTCAATGAGGCGGCTGCTGTCGACTGCATTCCATTAAAAAGGCAAATAAATCAGATCAGGATCTAAATCACAACGTGAATTTTTCATGAAGAACTCCTACCTTACAGTTCATTTTACATAAATTCCTTAAATTAAATGAATGTTTTACTGAACAGAGTCAAAGAAACAGCAGAAATGAAATTGTATTTGTTGTCTTTTTCTGTTTTCTGTTCCTGTTGCTGAAAAAACACTGGGTCCAATTAACAGTGAACTAAAAATGAAGGAGTCAGAAATTGGCCTCTCAACCGTTGGCACTGGATGATTATATAATTACTACGACTCACAGAGACAGAGCTCTGACCCAGTTTAAGAGATAAAAACCAGCAGTCAGATGAGCTCCACTCCACAATCAAACATACCAGACTTCACAAAAAGCTCATTTCACCTGAATGCATCACATTGGTCTAATCTTTAAAAGGATTTTTTTTTTTTCCTCATTCTGCAGAGAGATTAAATGAAAAGGTCAAAAATTGGTGAAATGTCATTAGTTATGCTGAGCGAAAAGCTACTTTTATTATTTTTCATTTTGGTTCATGGTTTAAATGTTGCTTTCATGGTTTTGCTTCATGAGTTTTGTCTGTGTCGGTGCTTGTTTTGTTAATGGTTCTGGTGCAGTCACAGCATCAATAATTGAAAAAAAAAGCGTTTATATAATTGGGGGGGAAAATCCTCTTCTGTTCATTCATGAGCAATTATATAAATATACTGTATTATACAAGAGTTTAGCTCTGGTTTCGTTCTGTGATTATTATTGGGTTTCTCTCTGTTATTGTCTTCCATTGTTGAAGCACATGCACTTTTCTCTAATGAGTTTAGCAGTGACCTGTGATGAACAGTATTCCAAGATGGTAGAGTCCATGGATGTTTGTTTTATTTGGATGTTTTGTTTTCCTGTCCTTAAAATATTATTTATTTTCCTAATAAGAAATTACACAAATAAGTCCAAATGTTAATATTTTCCTCTTGAAAACATTAAAAACTCTTTGCCAAACACCCGTGATATGTCTCTCTATGTGTTCAATTTGAGATTTTTGAGCAAACGTCGGATCTCAAAGTCACGCTCCATTGAAAACAAATCATTTCCACTTGAACTTGTTTACTTTGCAGAACACTTCACTATTTATTTTGCTCGGAACGAAATGGCGTTTATATTTTGACTGCTCGAGTGATAATTACTCAGTTTTAAATGGTGCGCTGACGAAAATGTAATTCATCGAGAAGCAAAATATAAATTATTCATGAAGTATCTTCCTCCTTCAGGTTATAAACTTCTTCAAGCTCCTTCAATCATGGGACTTTTAATAGATTGTATTTCCCCGTTTGAGGTTCTCCAATCCATATTGGAGTTTTGGGAGTTTTTTTATGTAAAATAGACAGGCGTAAATAAAGCTCAGGAAAGAAAGACCTGAGTACAGCAAATTATATGTTAATATA